>JAODAL010011305.1:0-100614 GCA_025379985.1 Phyllomedusa bahiana
AATTTTTATAATACACCTCAGCTGCTGCAGAGCCTCATAATACACCTCAGCTGCTGCAGAACCTCATAATAATCCTCAGCTACTGCATATCATACTACACCTCAGCTGCTACAGAATCTCATCCTACACCTCAGCTACTGCAGAACCTCATAATACACCTCAGCTGCTGCAGAACCTCATAATACTCCTCAGCTGCTGCAGAACCTCCTGATACACCTCAGCTGCTGCAGAACCTCATAATACTCCTCAGCTGCTGCAGAACCTCATGATACACCTCAGATGCTGCAGAACATCAAAACACACCTCAGCTGCTGCAGAGCCTCATAATACACCTCAGCTGCTGCAGAACCTCATACTACACCTCAGCTGCTGCAGAGCCTCATACTACACCTCAGCTGGGCTATATTCTTTATAATACACCTGGGTTGCTGCTATCCTTCATAAAACGATATGGACTTTTTACGTTGACCAATCCATGGCAGACTTCTCCAAAACGAGGTTCTGCAGCATCCGAGGAAAGGATTCTAAGGAATAGTCCGCCCCTCTGTGATACATAATAAATGATGAAGCATTAGAATATTAGGAGCCACCTCTGAATTTCATGACCCTACAGAAGCATGAGGCCACAGTATATGTCTATAGTACTCGATGTAGACCCCCGGGACGTCTGTCCCTGGTCAGATTACCGGGTTTTCTGGACCACTGGGCGCCGCATTAGTGGGATTTTCTGCTCTGTGTGTCCATAGGATGATACAGCACTCGCTTGTAGATATAGAATTATTAGCACAGCCTAATAAATAAGCCATTTCCAGCGACTTTCTCCGCGGTGCTTGAGTCTATTATGCCCTGAATTATTTTAATGTTCCGGATTCAGCTAAGACTCAATTACTATTCAGCGCTTCTGTTGTGTGATAAGCGGTTAAATATTAAAGAGTGGAACCAATCTCTATATTCCTGTCAATCTGCAGGGAAAATTTCCTGAATTTTGATGAATAAGGAGATGTTCATCAGTTCGTCCCTGCAGCATCCCTGAAGACCTTCCCTGAGAGAACTTCCAGAACCACTGCTGACTTTGCCTCCTATCGCATATCCTCGAGTCACACCGAGTAAGTCGAACTTGCCGACCTTTCCTTTATTCCAGGAGACTCCTGCAAACGGGGTCAAAATGGGTGTTACGCGGACAGATAGGGCATTCTATAGTGGGTTGGCAAGAAGTCCTACTAAAATAAGCATTTTTTACAAAGTTTCCATAGGTGCCACATAGGACTCATGTCATATCCAATCCATAACAAGCTACAGCACCTCCCACTCCCCTCTCAAAGCATACAGTTGTATGCCAGGTTCACATGGCGTCTCATTGACGCGCAAAATTCACGTTTTTTTTTTACTCCACATATAAATGTGCACAAAAAAGGGACCCTAGAATCCCATTGACTTTGAGTAGCCCTTAAAATTCAGTTTTTCAGACCAGGAAAAAAAGCAGAAGAGCAATAGCAGAGTGGAAAAGTCATATTATAGTGCAGTCACGCACAGTAGTTGTAGGGTTGACCACAAGAATTAACTCCACTGTTGGGTCCCAAGAATCAGCTCCATGGTGCCCAACATATCAATTCCACTGGTGTGCCCCAAGAATCAACTCCACTGGTGGCCCCCAACAATCAACTCCACTGGTGGGTCCCAATTATCAACTCCACTGGTAGGTCCCAAATATCACTCTACTGTGAGCCCCAAAACACATGTTTCCACTGGTGCCCAAAATGTCAACTCCACTAGTGGCACCATGAATCACTCTCGCTTGGTGGGAACCAAGGAAATTAACTCTACTACTGGTGACCCAAAGAATAATCTCCACTGGTGCCTCAAGAATCAACTTCCACTGTGGCCTCAAGAATCAACACCACTTGCCCTCAAGAATCAACTCCACTGGTGGCCTCAAAGATTCAACTCCAACTGAGTGGCCCTCAAGAATCTACTCCACTGTGCCTCAAAATCAACTTCACTGTGGCTCATGATCACTTCACTGTGCTCAAATATCACTCCACTTGGCCCCAAAAATCAACTCCACTGCGGAGTCACAGGCAACCCATCTCCAAACTGGCTAAAGGGTTTTACCCCAAACTAACATTGACTGTCAAGGGAATGAGAATAATAGGGCGCATTGACCGTCTTTTTTCCCATTCACTTCTATAGAGTTCTGATATAGCCAAGTAAGTGTCCTCAATGTATTCTGAACTCCTGCAGAAGTGGAGGGGAAGCATGACCGCAAGCCTTCGCCCTCCTCATTATCATGCACGATCGCTCAACAGCTAGCTAGGACAACCTGTGCCGTCAATTTTCTTTTCTGGTAAGAACCCCTTTCAAACTGAATGTACAACACGAATAGGTTGTGATTCCTTTAAAGGGGGTTGTCTCGCTACAATGATTGTTTTTAATTAAAATCTTTAAAAAACAAGCATCGTTGCACTATATGTTCAGTACAAATGTCCTAGCTGATTTTGAGTTACCCTGTTAGTATAATTACAACAGCTTCCCAAATCTCTATAGCAGCTACCTGTTGATCCTTATCTCACTGAGGCTGTCAGTCTGTATGACTCATCAGCCTCTGAATACGACTAGCAGAAGAGCCCCTGCAGCCACAGAATGCTTCTGTATGGAGGAGGAGAGGAGGGGGGAGGAGGAACTCTGGGCGCTGTGTCTTGTGCTGCCTGGATTAACCCTGTTGCCTGCTTCCTCCTGCTCTCCTACACAGATTGAGAAGAGCAGAGATGAGCTGAATCAATAGATGTGACAGCAAGTGACCCTGTGTGTTACATAATCCATGATGTTCTGTGACTGTGACCTATACTTAAAAATAAACAATCAGGGGCAGGTGAATGCTTCATGCTCTGCGGTACTTATTGACACATCCTGAGTAAGTAAGCCCTCATTCACACAGCTTATTTTTGCCGTACTCCGCCGTACACCGCCCCTATTTGACTGCATACGGCGCCATCCCTCGGAGTCATTAGGTAATCCACTGCTCTCATAAGAACATGATTCCGTCCTCCTCCCCGCTCGGCGGCATCCGCCGCGGGGGAGTAATTGACATGCACATTATTTACGGCGCGTACCGCCTAGTTATGCATTGTCTATGGCCGGGGAAGTCGGCGCCCCCCGCCGCGCTCCGCCCCGCCCCCGTCCCCCCCTTATTCACAACGATTTTGACTCATAACGCTCACAAATCCTCGGTGAATAAGCCTGGTAACCGGCCAAACACTTCACAGCTGCACTGTGTCTGTTCTGACGAGGGTCTGTTTAGTTGCTGGAATGTATATCACAGCAGGGTAAAAACACTTCAATCCCCCTGCCAGCTATTAGCATACACACTTCACAGACCTCTGGCTCCCACACTTATAGATCAGTCCACTCTCTATGTCCCTCCGGGAGCTCACAAATACAACTGATCCAGGACCTGACAGCAGACCTAGGCACAACACACATGTTAACTTCCTGGCAGCAATCCCCCTCGCCCCCTCCCCCTGGCTGTATAGAAGTTTTATAGGAGGAGACTCTTCTTGTCTGAGGAAGGGGAAGAGAGAGAAGAGGCCAGACAAAACACGCCCCAGATTTCAACTGCCCAGCACAGAGATAGGCTGAAAGCGTGTAATGAGACAACTCCTTTCAGTAATTAGAATAATCAGAAGACTTGTTTACTTTGTGCGCAGTTTGGTCATCCAATTTCTGTGATAATTTCACCATTCAGGTATGTTGGTTTTCCTTCTATAAGGCAACAATTTTTACAAAAAAACAATCAAAAAGGAGAAAGAGGGGTCTTCCTTCTCAGGACGGTTACCCTGCTTAGTTAAGCATTTTTCTGTTAGGGTCAATTAATTGTATCTTTTAATTATAACTCATTAAAAGTTTAATCAAAAGGTTTTATTAGGCACATTTTTTTCTTTTGATTTTTTTTTCTATTTCGTGGAACCACATTTTTTATTTGCTGAGCTTTTACAATCCAGAAAAAGTATTTAAAAATTGGCGTCTGTATTCCTTAAAGGAATGTGTCCTCAACGTTTTTATTTAAATCCATATTTTATAATCTTTTGTTATATATTTTTTTTTAAAATTTCCATATCACTTTCAATATTTTTTTAATAATTCTAAGTCCTGCCTTTATCATTTTGGCCACTAACTAATAATTTTCTGACAACTTCCTGTTCTGTAAGAAAAATCTCAATTGTCTGCTCATTATCAGCACAAAGAGGTCAAACTGAAAGGAGACACCAGTGTGAATAATACACGATCCACCAATCACAAGAGGAGATAATCACAGTTCACTCCTTTCCACCTTCCTGCACACATGATTTCCTTCCTGGTCATAAACAGACCTGGAAAACTCTCCTAAAGAAGTTAGATTGACTGAGTCAGTCTTAAGACTCCTATGTGCATGAAGCTACTGTAAAGCATCACTCTGACTGCTGTTAAAGCATGGCAAACAAGCTTAGTGGCCAAAAGTGAGAACGCAGACTTAAGAATTATTAAAAAAAGTTTGAAGAGCATATGAGAAAAATTAAAAAATACAACCAGAAATTCCTAAAAAATGTGTTTAACATAAAAACGGGACTTAAACAATGACACATTCCCTTTAAATGAGAATAAGCAAGTATCAGACACACACATTAATTTTTTTGACCACCACTTCCCATGTTACGTACGGAACAAAAAAAAGTGCTGGACTATTATCAGCGCGTACAAGCGCTAAAAGACCATTATATGCAATTGAAACTCCCTAGCTGAAAAAATGCATGAAACTAAGCAAAAAAAAAAAAGGACCCGAAAGGCACATCAAATGAAGAAATTGCATGTAAAGTGTATGAAATTACATTTTTCCCTGTAAAACTGAGCGCTTATTTTACTGCAATAAATAAGTTCTGTGAACATAGTATAGGCTGTTCACAAGCTTTTTCGATTGCTTATGGTAGATGCACATAAAATATAACATTTTGTGCTACAAATATGCATACAATCATATGCATCAACAAATCCCATTGGTTTTCTATGGGGATATGTCCATAGTGCACATATAATTTTTACGTATAATTTATTTTGTTTAAGTGTCACCTCTGATTCTTGCGCGTTACACGTGTTTTTATAGCGTAATTGCACAATGGAAGTTTAATAAGGGAGACAAAAAAATAGACACAGGGTTTTTCGTTGTTGAATTATTTTGTATTGTTTGAAGCATACATCAAAAAAGGCATCAAAATGCAATGAAGTTTTTTCTGGCTAGCAAAGCTTGAGAATACGCTATAATGAAATATGTATTACAAACGAAAACACAAAGTGCAACCAAAGGCCACATCTTGGGCCCAAAGCATAACAGAGAGAATGGGTGCATAATAGTCACCATCTGTCACAGTGCTATATCACTCAACCATACCTCTCATGCTACTCCGGAGCCAATACAGTAAAGGGTCTCACATTATGAAGTGTGAGGTTCCTTGATCGTCCGGGTGCATATAGACAGGAGTCAAAGGGTTACTTTTAAGCAATGCTGTTCTTTACTTCCAAGCACGATGTTACACACAGGAAAGATTTCTTTCACATAAATACACTTTTCCACAGTCCCAAGCCACACCGCCATGGAGTAAGGACAGTGATTCCCTCACTAATAAATCCCTTTTTGCATAATGTCTTCCAGAATTAGTTGATCTGTGTATCTCATAATTGGTATTTGCCAGCCAGAAGTCGTTATGGGTTCCCAAAGGCCAGGGAGGTCTGTGGACTATGTTTACCTCATGAATTTCCTGGGACATCCAAAGATCTACTGCCAAGCTAGACTGTTGTTTCATCCTTCATAATCCTTACTCTCATTGTATTCTCTCCCATGCGGCCACGAGTCAGGTGGCATGATGGAATCAACAACTGACCAGCTAAGATTAGAATGTTATTTTAATCCAACCTAATATTGAGAATGGTATTTGAGAACCAAAAAAAATACTTTATATTGCCCTATCGTTTATAAACCATCTAATCACTCCTGTCGTTCCATAACATTTCCCTCCACTAGGGCTGTGTGACTGAAACTGATTTTGCAGGGGACAAACCGTGTTCAATAGTCGGTTTAACATAGCTAGATATGCAAACATTAGAAATCGTTATAAGACATTATTAAAATTTTTGTAGTGTATCAAACAACACCTGTAACTCACGTAATCAATCAATGAAAAAACATGCGTAAAATGCATAAAACATGATTAAAAAAAAGTATGTTTCTCCCGTCAAATAAGCTCTTATTTCATTGCAAAATTTTACACCATTTGAACATAGTTTTTTACTCAGAAACATAGATTTATCCCCAACCACCCTCCTCATTTCTCATGCACGGTCGGCTCACCAGCTCTCTGAGAACCGGCCTGTGCAAGTAACACTTGGCTTTTGGTGTGAACAGACCCTTTAAGTTTTAATTTACAGAATAGTTTTTCCTATTGAAATTAACATCTGTATTGCAAATTTTTCATGGCGTGGAGAGCATCTTAAACGGGTCACACAAGCTGTAAGCAAATCGGTCATCGACTACCCAAACCCTGACACAACTACGCCGTCCTGAATATCTCATTGTTTCTAAACATGGTGATTCCCAAGGTCTTCCGATATTTTTCAAGTCTTTTAAATACCTTCTTACCACCTTCCACTGTGCTAAAAGTGTAATTATAGTATTATCCATATCTACACTCTCCCATCACCATTGTTCCAGAGATCCAGTTTCCTTCCCCCAGTCCTTTGCTAATGATGTCACGTTTTCTTGGTTACATATGAAGCAGCCAAGTCACTGACCTCGTGGTCACATGCAGTACATCTAGAGTGGCTACACATCGTGTGATCATGAACAGTGATGTCATCAGTGAGGACGAAGAAACACAGAGCTCTGAGCGCGAAGAAACGGTGTGATTGAGAGTAAATATGTTAATTTTCTTATTTTAGCACAGTGGGAGAGTGTAGGAGTTTTTTTTTTTTTTTAAATGTTGGTTAACTCCTTTTAAAGGGGTTTCCTCACTACAAGATTGCTTTTATGTTAAAATCTTGCAAAAACAAAGTCACTTTGCAAATACGTGTCCCATTACAGTGTCCTACCTATTCCTAGAATATCCCCCTTGTATTGGCTGCAATCGCTCTCAAGTCCTAAAGTCTACAGACCTGTTCTTCTATCCTGATAGGCTTGCCAGCATCTGGTTGCAATAGCCTACAGACCTTTCCTCTCTCCTGATAAAGCTGTCAGCACTGGTTGCTATAGCTGCAACACTGGCTTCACTGCAACCTAGTGAAGCCAAAAACACGCCTATGAATTCAAACTGAAACCAGAAAAGAGACTGAGGTGAGATGCATATCAATGTAGTGAGACAACCCCTTTAAGGTCCCGTTATAACATGACCCGTTAATTGACAAATAAGCCAGTTGATGAACCATAGGTGCCTGTCTAATAGGCCCCTTTCACACTACATAGGGTAGGACCATTTTGCACAACTCCATTTCACAGTTAGATTTCTGTTGACCATGGCACTTTTTTGCCCGCCCTTATGGACAGTCAGATCAGCCAACAAGTGAGCATTTGTTATTTTGTTGACTGATTGGAGCATCCTTCCTCTACATCTGCCATGGTGAGGTCCCTTCATACCTGCCCTGCCATAACGCGTAAAAGCTAACAGGTACGATTCCATAGAAGTGGAACAATAGCTGCAAGTTGGGCCCCTGAGGAAATAGGACCCAACCCAGTTTGGTCCCCTCTACTTTATTACAATGTAAAAGAACTGTGCAATAAACTGACCTTCTACTGGAGAACTGTATGGTTAGAAAACAAAAGGGGATCATTATCCTAAGATACTTGAACAAGAAACAAGCACCAAGCCCCTTCGTTCTGGGGACAAAACCTGTAACTATAATAGGGCGTCCTTTTTGATCTTTCTTTGACACCCTTCGTTCTATGAACAACTCTCTTGTTAGAATGACAATACGCTGATTACAGATCCCACAATCCTGCTGAAATTTTCAATTTCCTACAGCACACCCCCAAGAGAATGATGTTTACACATGCCCAATGAATCTAAAAAATAATCCACAAATTTTTTTTAAAAACAAATAACTTAAAGGAATCATACAGTTGAGAATAACATACTTATGTAAATCATCATAAAAATATAAAGGATACTCTTAATCAAGTGAGAATGCTATAAGAGCCTCTCTTGCTCTGGAGGACCGCCCTGTCCTGCATTACATAGACATCCGAGTGGATAAACATTTGCTATGTAATGCTTATCTTACCCTCTGGTGGTGCTGGAGGTAAAATCAACACGTATGCAATTTTTCCCAAAGATTAAATCTACAATAATGGAGATCACATCAAGAAACACTTTTTGATCACTTTATTCTAAGAGACCCTTCTGACAACTAGGGATGGTCTAAGTGGAACCCCCTATAATTAAAAGTTGGCCACAGATCACGCCGCAGCCGTGCTATGGAGAACCGATGTGCCCCTCTGTGCAGGCCTCAGTGATCTTGTCCCGCAGTGCCGCCCCGCTGCTTAGTACTACTGACACCTGTCCACTGCTCCTCACGGCTCATACCTGTCCTCTTTTTTGGCTGCCTGTGTCGTGAATGCACCCACCAGGGACGGCGCGTGGGCACTTTTCTGATATTTAAGAAGACGGTGTCCCAATGTTACCCACCAAGACCTGTGACCTGTCCCTGTTAAAAGGAACATCCTGCCCTGCTCCTGGTCAGTTCGTTGTTGTTCCACATGGACTTGGTCCCTGTGCTGTATTTGCTAGCTGTTAACCTGCGTTACCCAGTATGTTTTACCTGTATGTTTGCTGTTGCTCTGCCGCTTGCGCCATTGCTATCAGCTATGTTTCTGCTGATTATTGCTGCAATATCAAGTCAGCTACTGCTGGGACCTGTTTACCCGTCTACAGCTATACCCCGGCTGTGACCTGTCCCCATTGCCAGTACCCGATGTAACTGTACTCTGCTGCATTGCGGTCCTCGTCCAGACCTAATATAACCAGCCTGGCCCCGCGGTATCACTGAGGATCCACCATATACCCGGCATCGACGTTCATACTCCTACTGACACCTGTTGTGTTTGTCACAGAAGTCATGCAATAAATCCTAATAAATAAAAACAAGGTCCCATCATTTGCTGGAAGAAACTTCCTCAATGGGGCAGGGTCGTGCTGTACATGGTTTTATTAAAACAACTTCATAAAATGAATGTAAAAACCTATTTTGTCATGAACTCAGCGTGGTTTCTCCCTTACCGGTGGCTAACTCCAAAGATACTTATACAAAGCCAAATAATTTTACAACATAGAACAGAACAAAGAACCTACATTTTTGAATTTGGCTGACGAAACTAACATTGAACTTATTTCGATATAATGACCATTGCTAAGTTTGAGAAAAAGGAGAAGCTTAGAAGTCTAAAAAATAAAACTATCCCAACTGTAAACAGGGGTGGCAGCATCATTTGTGGTTTGTTTTGCTGCAGAGGGACCGCTGCACTTCACAAAACAGATGTCAATCATGAGGAAAGAAGATTATGTGGCAATACTGAAGCAACATCTCAAGACATCGCCAGAAGTTAAATTTGGTGAAATGGTCTTCCTAATGACAATGACCCAAAGCTAATGCCATACTGTTACTGAAGTGCTTAAAACCCCCTTATCCTTTAAAGAAAAAAAAGATGACTCTTCATCTTCTCCTCCTGCCTTCCAAGACCATAACGTTTTTCTTTTCCCTCTATATAACACATAGGGCTTTTATTTTGCGGGACAAGAATGTACTTTCTAATGGTATCATTCATCGTACCATAGAGTATACTGGAAAAACCTCATAAAAAGTCTAAGTGGGGTAAAAATGTGAAAAAAACTTTCTGCGCCATGCTTGCTGGTTTGTAAACCTCCTTATGTGTTCAGTCTTAGAAAAAATAATGTATTAACTGTTTTTCTATACAGGTTAAACAACATCCATCTATACCAAACATGTAAGGTTTTTCGTTACGTTTTGATACCTAAAAAAAAATTCTATTTAAATTTGCACGGCGGCGCCATTTCTGCGACAATTACTGTTTGTAACTAACATCTACAAGACGTGATGAGGTGCATTGTTTGCAGATGAAGTGTACTTTTTTATTGCTACCCATTTGGAAGACATGGCGACTATTTTGATTAAATTTTAGTCCAATATTCATGGACGTGAAATCACCAAAAAAAAATGCAATTTGGCATTTGGACATTTTACATCTACGGTGTTTCAGCATACGGATAACATGTTATAATTTAAACCCCTCACCAACATATTGCGCATGAGATCGCCGTACACAGGGTCAGATAGGATCTCCCGCAACGTGACATATGGGTGAAGTCATGGAGATCTTGTTTGCCTCTTTGGATTCAGTTTGGTATCCAACCCCTGGTGATAGTTTTCCTCAAAGCAACCTTCAGGCTAAGACGCTAGAATATGTACCCAGTGTATCTTGGGGACTTTCCCCTGTCTTAAGGTTTCAAACAACCATTGAGCCCTTGGAGGAGAATCAACCTTGCAATCTCGATCCAAGATAGCATTTTCCTCTTCCATAACCTCAGCTAAATCATTAGAAGAGTGACAAGCTTTGTCAACAACCCTACATTGTATTCTGCCGAAACAAGGTAAATCCTTTTTGGTTCCTCCAAACTTCGGGCCCAAAGGTTCTCTCCAAAGCAACAAAAAATGGAGTTTTTCCTTCGGGCCCTTTGGGGAAAGCGCTACGCACATGAAATCTTTTTTCCTTTGATAGGGTAAATGTCTGAAAATCATTTTTAAAGGGATGGTTTCCTTTCTGAAAAATAAAAAATTGTCATCAACTTTGTGGTTCAAAAAAAAAAACCTCTAATCTAATCTTCCGCTGGATCAGGGAGGAGATAACAAGTTCCTATAAGGCAGCTCTGAGTAAAACCCCCCTTCCTAGCTCATATACTAAGCTGTTTCTACACACAGCCAAAAAAAGGGTTGTGTTTTCTAACCCCTTCTGCTTCACCCTTTTTTGGTACACCTAACCCTTCATTTTGCAGACAAATCCTCAAAATCCCCAGATGTCGTCTCCTTTTTTGGGGGTCGGTTCTGATGCTTACAAATGGGCCCTCCCCCGGGTTATGTTTTTACTTTCCCCTATTTTTGGTGGAAAAGGGTGCAAGGGGAAAACTGTAGATTTAGAAAAATGTAAATTTTTTCCCCTTGTCCTTTCAGCAGCACGCGTTATATTATGCTCTATTAGTTCTAGGAGTCCCTTAATAAAAAAAAAATTTCCAATGGGGGGATTTGGGGGGGCGTTAACATCCATAGACATGCTCATAAAAATTCACCTTCCCCCACCAGTCGCAGGGGGAGATTTACCCCATATTGTGCGGGGTGAAAGGGAAAACAGATTTACTTCTAAATTTACAGCTTTTTTGTTAAAACAATCTTACTAAAAACTGCGACACCAAAAAATAAAAAAAATTATGACTGTTGAACGTCCAGGAAAAACTAAACAAATTATGCTGTCATGAGTGCCGTTCTTCAGGGTATTAAAACCATCTTAATCCCAACAAAAATAAGGCCTATACATTCTATATAATGGAAAATAGAAAAAAAAATTATCTTTAACCCCTAAGACCTTGCATTTTTGGGGGGTTGACAAACGTTAGTTTTTATTCCCTAATCGCCTTCATAATTGTTTTTTATATTTTTTTAGTTTTCCTCTACCTAGACCAAGGCTTTTAATTTTGCAGGACAAATAGTACTTTCTAATGGTGTCACTTTCACAAGTATTTATAGAATATACTGAAAAATGCAAAAAAAATTCCAAGTGGAAAGTTTTTTTTTAAGCTTTCACTCTCCAATATGAAATTAATGTTTTTCCTGTATTCAGCACGTAGATATACGATTCCAGCAACACCAAATATGTAGGGCTCTTTTATGTTTTGGTGCTGTAAAAGAAAAAATTCCAACTATTTTTGATCTATGAAATTTGCCCCACGGCGCCATTTTCTGCGACAATAACTTTTTTGTACTAACAGCCTATACTTTTCTTTTGCGGCTGAAGTGGTAACTTTTATTGCTACCATTTAATACATGTGATTTCTTTTTGATCAATTTTATTCCAATTTTTAGAGAATGTAAAATGATCAAACAAGCCGCAATTTTGGCGTTTGGAATTTTCTTCTTCTACAGTGTTCAGCGTACGGGATAAAGGATGATATATTTTAATAGATCGGACTTTTTTTCGACGCGGCAATACCAAATATGTGTCACTTTTTTTATTATTTTTATTTGTAAAATGGCAACAGGGGGATGATTTGAACTTTTCATTTTTTTATCTCATTGAAACATTATTTTTTACTGTAACTTTGAGTTACCACTAGGGGGGCACGATAGTTTCTACAACCTAATGCTTTGTATAGACAGTGCATTAGGGTGAAACCAATATGGCATTTTCCCCACTTCCTGTCTAGGACAGGAAGTAGTAAAACCGAAAACATGGCAGTGGGGGAAGCCTTCTCAAGGCTTCCAGCTGCCATGATAACAGATCAGAACCCTGCAATTTGAACGGCACCGTTTCTCATTCATTTAGACCGCACGACATCTAAAGGGACCCGCGCCGTAACCGGGGGTTGTTAGCTTCAATTAGCAAAAAAAAAATTAAACAGTAATTTAATTGTATACTCAAACTACACCACCAAAAAATACAGCTTCTCTTGCATAAAATAAGTCCACAACTGCGACACTGAAAAAATAAAAAGTTCTGAAATGAAATTCAGGGAGGAGAAATTTTTTTTAAAAAATTGTAACTAGTCATGAAGGCTTTTTCAGGGGTTAAAAAGAACATCTTTTCCGACAAACAAACAAGCCCTCATACTTCTATGTAGATGGAGAAATAGAAAAGTTTGTTATGGCCCTTTAAAGGCGGGGGAGGGAGGGTGCGACAAACAAAAATTGCTGTAACGGGAAGGGGTTAAGAAAATCCTCGGGTCACTTAAAAAGCAATCCGTCCTATCAGCTCGGTGGACCCTGCTCAGCCAGTGACATTTTCTCAACATTAAATACATCATCTCTGTGGACATGTTAAGAGGCCAGTACTTGAGGCGGTAATGAGGTGTGCGGAGGCGCTACATAACCACGCCAGTAATTAAGCAGCAGAGCGTTGCTTTATGGACAGAGCACGCAGTACATTAATACCTGGAAACGCCGCTGATATCTAGATGGCAGGAACATAACTCGACAAATGTTTTGTCTTGATACACGCGTAAATCTGATTAGTTATTTAGAAAAATATTAGCATTCCCTAAGTGATGCATTAAAGTCATCAGATTTATAATCACGCGGGCGGAACTGCATTATTATAGCAGAATCTATTATGCAAAAGGAAAATAAATATATATCCAACCAATTACATTGCAATTCCCATCTCGGAGAACATGCGCTAAAATAACAGCCGGTCACAGAATCTAAATATTCTAATCATTTGCATACAAAATGAGCGAAGGGGAGATTTAGCAATGCATGTACGGGAAGGTGCAAATTGTTTTATGTGGTTATTGCAGCTCGCTATGTTCTCTTCTTAAAGGGGTAATGTTGACGTGGGATCCTCCAAAATGGGTATTTAATCACTTTTCTAAATATATGTGATTACAAAAAGTGAAGCCTCTGAGAGCTACAGCATTGCTCGGTCCCCCTTAGTTTCCTGACAGTTTACATTAGACACGACCAGGAGCTGACAGGAGCTGATCTGGCTGTGCTTGAGTGTTTGCACTTCTTATCTGATAACAGGGAACATGAAGGAGTTTGCAAGGGGCTGGGGAGAAAAGTGCAGTGTATGAGGCTGTCTGCTGTATAGAGAATCCACTGGTTGTAATGTAAATATTTGAGTAAACTTTGCAGACGCTCCCTGCTTCCTCGGTCTCTGCTCACCCCCCTCCTACTCCCACCCATGATGCTGCATGCTTTGTTTATCTTCTCTCCTGAGCAGATAAGAGGTAAGGAACTCACTTCTTGACAAAACCCCTTTAAGGGTATATTCACACGATGGATTTTAATGAGGAATTCAACATGGATTCTTCATCGGATTCCACATTAGAATCCTGGTTTAAACCGCCTGCCATGCATTGGAACTGTCCATCGTCAACATACCCTTTCTCCACCATATTATACACCAGATTTTCCAAAATTTAGCACAATTTTAACACCACAGTTTTGTAGAAACTATTTAGGTAGCATGTAAAAAAATTTGTGTTACTAAAATAGGGCCTTGTTCGGTAATAAAACTGGTTCAACTGTACATCCTGACCCCAAATGTTTTTATCGCCCTAACTTTATCATGATCCCCAACACCAGAATAGGTTTTGAGGTAAGTGTCCTATTGGCTAAGTTAACTTACCGTTCCCCAACACGCTGGTCTCTCCTCGCTCCTGGCAAAGCCTAACTCTTGATCCAATGTCACCTGATTGCGCCCCGTGTGGTTCACTTTCAGTTGACCTCTCCTTGTTGCTCCTGGTGTGACGTTATTAACAACAGCAATCAGGTGACTTGGACTGAAGGTTGGACAACACCGAGGGCACAGCAGGACCATGAGTTTCAAGGAATAGCAAAGTAACCTTTAAAGACCAGTGAGAAAAAAAAAAAACTAACCTTAGAGGGGTTTTGCTACGATCTCATCTCATACCACCTGCATCCAGCTCTTCTGCTCTGTGTCCGTGTGTGATTTGTTTGAATTGCATATCATTTGACCCAGCAGGATGACATCACCAGGCCTTTCCTCTATATGGTCAAAGAAAGGTCTGTTTATGTATAGAATCGTAAGTAGCTACAATGTAGCTCAGAGGTAACATTTTTGCTTCACAGCATAAGGGTCCTTGGTTCAAATCCCTGCAGGAACTTAACTTGTGGATTTTTTTTTCTCTTTATCAATGCACAGACCTGATTGAGGTTTCTTTTTTTTTATTTATTTGCACTGTTTGACTAATTACTAAGGACTATAGAGGACAGGAGTAGAGTAACAGCACCTGGGGTTTGAACACTCAGTAGCTGCCTGAGAGGAGAGGTGATGTCTGAGCATGTGCAACCAGGAGTGAGGAGCTCTCAGCCCTGGTCGTATCCCCTGGAGACGAGCTGTAAACAATGGATCACTAAAGGAGCAGCTAAGACAAAAACAGTGCAGATTTTTTAATAATGATGAATGGTGAAAATGTTTATTTAATTTTCAAACTTCTCGCGTCAATTTTACTTTGTGGCAAAACCTATTAAATTGTAAACCCAGGTTAGGGTTAAGATAGATTTTTTGGAAATTTTAAAATTTTTTGAGATGACCCAAATTGAATTGCTTGAATTCAAGCAGAATTTGATATCAAATAATTTGATATCAAATAGTTTCTGAAGTGCAACACTAGTCATAAATTTAGCACATGCTATGTACCTTATTTTTTTGTGTTTTTCCAAGCAAATTTCCCTGGTACTGTGTATCTTTTAATTTTTTCCAATTCCAGACCTGGCGGCTGCATGTTCCCTTCTCCCCTCTGAATATTAAAAACATGGCCGGGTGATTGTTTCATGGATGTACTTTTCTAGCCTAGAATATTGCTGATTATAATACAGTACAATGTTAATTACAGCTCTCAATGCTCCATTAGATGTTACATAAATTCCTCTTTTTATGCATTTAAAATTCTTGGCAAACTGGTGCTCACGGTTGGCACAGCTCGCTAGATATGTTGGATACAGTTCTTTTCTTTACAGCAACTTTTGGCCACCATATTATGCACCAAATTTAAAAAAAATCAGCACAATTTTACTACTTCTCTTACCCCATTTTTGTAGATAGACTGTTGAGGTAGGCCAGGGGTGTCAAACTGTGGCCCTCCAGCTGTTGGGAAATTACAACTCCCATCATGCATTTGCATAATCTATAACAGTGGGCATGATGGGAGTTGTAGTTTCCCAACAGCTGGAGGGCCGCAGTTTGACACCCCTGAGGTAGGGTGTCATAAATAGTGTTTAGGACCCTGTTGGGTTCAAAACTGATTTGACTAAACTTTAAAAAAAAATTGGGTTTGGGATGTTCTGAGCTTAATTTTTTTTTTACTAGTCCTAACTCCAACCTTAGCATTATCCCTAACCCTTGAGCTGGTCTTAAGGTTGGGTTCTATATTGGCTTATAAGGGTTAACTTACCATTTCCCAACACCCTGATCCGTTCTTGCTCCCAACACAGCCAACTTTTGATCCAATGTCAACTTATCACTCCTAATAGGGTCTCTTCTTTCAGCATCTCTTCGTCATCCAGGTGCAACATTGCTAACAACAGTGACATCGATTGGAAGGAATGTTGTGCAAAGGGGGCGAAGTGGGACCAAGAGTGTCAGGGAAAAGTAAGTGAACCCTTAAAAGCCAGTTAAAAAAAAACCAACGCTAATCCCAAACCCAAAAAAGCAAAAAGCCGCATATAATGCAAATCGTAGACTATTAGCGTGAAAATAAAATAGGACTAATCCTGAACCTAGTTTAGGGTTGGGGGTAAGGTAGATTTTTTTGGCAATTTTTGAAAAATTCGATTAAGGTCAACCTTCTGTATCGAATTGCCTGGGTTCGGGTTGAATTTGATATTGATCAGAATCCAAAACACAACACTAATAATACCTTTGGCACCTGTTGTATACTTTTTTTTTTGTGGTTTGCCCAGTAAACGTTCTTGGTATTGTGTATTTTATGATTAAAATACCAGGCCTTGCAGCTATATGTCCCCTTCTCCCCATTAAAATCATGGCTAGTTGTTAGTTTTTCGGAATTATGGGCCACATGTATGAAAACTGTCTAGGTCTAAAAACGCACTCTTTTGCCCATAGCAACAAATCTCTTTCATTTCATATAGTGCTCTGGAAAAATGAGCGGGGCTCTGATTGGTTTACGGGCAAAAGAGTGCGTTTTTAGACCTAGACAGTTTTCATACATGTGCCCTATGAGTCTAGCCTAGGATGTTACTGATTGAAATGCCTTGTTAATTATAATTCTCAGCGCTCCATTAGTCATTGCATAAGTGCCTCTTTTTAGGCGTTTCAAATTCTTGGCTTTATCAGCAGCTGCTTGATATTGAGTGCTATTTTGGGATTTTCTACATCTTCCCCAGGTAATTATAGCTTTTATTATGATGCGGCTTTTGTGACGCAGTTTCATCCATTACTAACTCCTATGGTAGACCATTCCAAACCTGGACTACGTACTGTAAACAGCCCTCTGCTATAAAAGTAATTGGACCTCCCTTCCTTTGCATGTAATTATGTGACCTTCTCTTGGACCAGTGCTCTTTGTAATGTCTTTTTATACATATTATGCACATTAAAGAGATCATCTCTAAGACATCGTCCATTATAAAAGAGCCTGCACATCCTATTTATTGTTTGCCTGCCATTGATGCCTTTCCAGATCTTCACTATACTTCTTATAGAATGCATCCTTCAAAAAGCGTCCTGTCAATGATTTAGAAAGATATAATATTGTATTTCAATCACCGTTTTCTTCATCCTTTTTATGCACTCAAAAATTACATTTGCTTTATCAGTTGCTGATTGACATTGAGTGCTATTTTAACATTTTCCTATTTAACTGTATCTCTACCATTCTTTTTTTTTTTATTTCTTGGATTCTATATGGCAAATTTTGTCATGACCTTTCTCTTCTTTTTTTTAAATTTTTTTTTTTATTGGCAGGTTTCAAAAATTGTATTTGCTTTATCAGATGCTTATTGGCATTAAGTGCTACCACATCATTTTCCCATTTAATTGTAACTTTTCCATTGCTTGTCTGTTCTTTCTAACACACTGTTTGGTAAATTTGGCATGATCTTCCTTTCTTTTATTGATAGGTTTCAAAAGTTGAATTTGCTTTATCAGCTGCTGGTGGGCATTGAGTAATACTGATAGATTTTTGCATGACACAGCATTTTCCAACTTAGTAATTGAATCCTAGAAAGAAAAGAAACGCAATAGAAAAGCTATTATTACGTAGTAAAATGCTGTGTTATGCCAAAATCTAGCAGTAGCACTCAATGCCAATCGGTAGCTGGTAAAGCAAGTGCAATTTTTGAAACATGCCAATTAAACGACACATCATTTGAAATTTGCCAAATACAAAGCTAGAAAAAAAGAGAAAAGTAGTAGAAAAACTATTATTACATAGCAAAATGATGTCGGCAAAAATCAAGCAGTAGCACTCAATGTCAGTCAGCACCTGATAAAGCAAATGCAAGTTTTGAAACTTGCCAACACAAAATATGGGGATCAGTATAAATTTGCAAAATAGAAACCTAGAAATATTAGTAAATTAATGAATGACCCCCGTGTTTTGTATTGGCAGGCTTCAAACATTGTGCTTTGTCAGCTGCTGATTGGCATTGAGTGCTGCTGTCTGATTTTTGCATAACATTTTGTCATGTTATAATAGCTTTTCCACTCCTTTTTATTTCTAGAATTGTATTAAACTAAGGTTTTTGGGAAAGAGCTTAAGCCCACGACGGCACCATCTATTGGCTTCAGTAATCCTCAATATACATGTGACTCCCACACTGACATGGTGCCTCTCCCCAGTGAGATACATTACCCATTCTAAGTCACACTCACCTCTCACCTAGAGAGCCATTAAGTTCTGCTCTGCACTGATGAGGGGCAAACACCCTGAAACAACTGTCTGTAGATGAATTATACTGCCTTGATTTCAATTCTTTTTACATGGCAAGACTTAGTCACATGTGAATTGAAGATTACTACATACAATAGATGGCGCCGGTGAGCTCTTCAGCGCTTTCCCAAAAGCCTTTGTTATATTCAAATGCCTAGTGAGGTGAAAAAGGCAAACAAATCCTCACATGCCAACATAGTGCCTCTCCCAAATGAGTTACATTACCCCTTCTTAGCAGTGTTTTAGGCTAATCTGGACTGACCATCATTCCTTTGAATGGTAGATGTCAAAAATTGCATTTGCTTTATCAGCTGCTGATTGATATTGAGTGCTACTGCTTATTTATAACATAAATTTATATAGTACTATGTAACAACCGGAGATAGCGGATCCACAGAGCCACCACCAAGTGATGGTGTAAGCCGCACCAGGGAGCTGAGTCTAAGGGGCCACTGGTTTTCATCAGAGCCCACTGCAAGGTGGGATGGACTTGCAGCGGCAGGTCTCCCCCAAAACCCCACCCCCAGGTCGCTACTACTGCAGTGGCAGGCGAGGTGTGACACAATACAGAATCATATAGAAGGCTCGTAGGACAGGAAAGTAGGTCAAGGCAGGCGGCAAGGTTCGTGGTCAAGGGACGAAGGGAAGAGAGATCTGGTTCACGGAACAAACTGGAACGCTAGACAACGCTTTCTCTATAGGTAACAGGCACTATGGATCTGGCAGAAGGTCAGGGGAAGGCTGGGTAATATAGGACCAACGCCTGGCATTTATCCAATTACCAGTGTGCTGGCCCCGTGTTCCCTAGGGAGCAAGGACGTGTGCGCCAGCCAGCAGAGACAGCGCAGGGAGCGAGGAGAGGTGAGTAACTGCAGCCGGGTCCTGGGCTGCGAGTGAGCCTGCAACTCAACATGCAGGTCGTGGTGCCACTCGCAAACCCTGAATAGGGGCAACCAGTGTACGGATGCGCCCGAACCCTGTTTATAGTTCACAATTCTGTGGAGAGATTATCATCATTTATATCACTCCCTGTCCCCATTAGGGCTCGAACTGTAAATTCCACATTAACCTAATTATATGTTTTTGAAGGCAAATATGGGGAGAACAAACCATTGTCCTTGGTGGGATTTTTTACCTTGGACCCCAGCGCTGCAAGGCATCAGACTTTTCCCATTTAATAGTAGCTCTTCCATTATTTATTTATTTTTTTTTTTTTTTATTAAAAAAATGTTAATTCTACTTTGCAGATTTGGCCTGACCTTTCTCTCTTCTTTCATTGGTAGGTTTCTGTGGAAAACATTTCCAACAAGATGACGGCTTCCAATCTGGCCTGTGTATTCGGAGTAAATTTAGTGTGGCCACAGGAGGGTGCCCCCTCCATAAATGCTCTGGTTCCCGTAAACATGTTCACAGAACTGCTGATCGAATATTATCCAAAAATATTCAACTCCAGGTCGGTCCCTGGAGAGATTTTACCCTGAATTGCGCCTTTAAGAAAGACTTCAATCAACGTTACTTTTGAAAAATGTTACACAAATTTGCACTCAAAAAAGGTCACAAAATTGATGTTTATACTTGATATTCTGTTAAGATTTCTTGTGTATTGCTATTTTATTTAAAGGAAAAATAGAACAAATATTTAGTGGAAATTTTAGAAGATTTTCAAAAAACGTTTGTGGATCTTCGATGTGTAGAGAACAATTCGTTGCACGTCGCAGGAAACTAAGAGGGCGCTTGAAGGTTTCCAGCACGGGACAGACTGAACTAAAAAAAGGAAAAAATAGTTTCCAGGGGGGGGCTTCCCTAGGGGGGGGTGCAGGTAAAGCACTCTGTGTTGCCTAAATAACCTGTAACAAATGCGATGTGTTTTTGACAAAGATTTTTCCTTGATCAAACACTCACCTGCACCGCCTGCCCCGTATTCCTTTTATTTTTACCAGGTTGCTGGACTCCTTTGATTTGTCTAAGGCAGATTTACAAAAAGGGATGGTTGGGTTGGATTTGGACACTCCTCCTCTTTTTGTCTGCATTAGTTTTTATATATGAGGCGGATCACATTTAATTGTAATATATTTTATAATATATTTTACACTGTCTGAAGTATTGGAGCTCAGGGCCGGGATGATGGGTAGGCAAAGGTAGGCGTCCACCTAGGGTGCTACTTTATCCCATGCAGAAAAGGGGGCGCAACGAGGCATGGAGTTGGCTGAATATTCCTTTGGTTGGCGCTTGCCCCGGAAAATATTTTTTCCCGCCTGTTGGGGGGAATATGGGCAGACCCTTTTTAACAGAATTAGGGGCCCGGGCATAGCACGCAGTGGGCTGCCCAAATACATGACACACACTAGGTCAGCCTTTACCCCCCCCAAGCAACCCATAGTATACGCCCTTTAAAGGGGGGACACTGGACACCTGCACAAAAAGACCATTTGGGGCAGGGAGGGAGCCTTTGGCCCCTTTTTCCCATTTTTTAGACGGGGTTTAAGGGAAAAGCCACCAAGGGACCCAGGCTATGTTTTTACATTTTTGGGGACATACAACACCACTTGGGGCCCCTCTACTTGTGGGGCCCCCCGGGCAACTACCCAGTGTGCCCAATGGAAAAGATGGCCCTGGATTGGGTAAAGCCACTTTAAAATAAAAGGTTTATCCAATAAAAACTAGAATAATTGTTTAAATTACCTCTAAGGCTCGACCCAAATTTAAAATAAACTTAGAGGTAAGTTAAAAAATAAAACCTTTTTGGGCCGACCTAACTCTAAGCTGAAAGATCATTTTCGCCCGTCTTCACAGACTCCCCTTGTTTAATAAGTTATCTCCACTTTAACTGGAGCTTTCAAATAAACTTTGGGCCTAAATTCCTTCCCAGTTTAAATCACACTGCTTGTTGTCCGTCAATGAAAAGTCTTTTTTATTTTTTGGTGTCCCTGGGGTAACTCCCGGGGTTAGTAACTACCCAGACCACCTCGGCTCCTGCGTCCCAGTGTCCCAGTAGACCATGTTAGTACATTCCCCTGGGGGTGCCAATGGCTCCGAACCCGGCCGTTCAACCCCCTTGATTTCCCGGATCAAAGTGCCACACATCCAGGTTAAACAAGGGGAAAAATTTGATGCCCGGTGTCGGGCTCACGCAGTCCTCTTCGGATTCAGCAAAAAAAATGTGGTTTTGGACATGACTTTGTGTTTGTATTTCATGTTTTTTGTGTTCCGGTTTGAACACTGTCAGTGACTGCTGGACTTTGACCAAACCCATCTGTTTTCTGCTAACTTAGTTCTAGGCTTCAGACACTTAATATTGTGAATGACGCTGTTTTTCATCATTCATTGGGTTCCTTGTGTTATTCAAGGGCTGGGCCAAACATGCCTGGGCTCCTACATCCATATAAGAACACTTTCTGACTTGGAGCTCTGCTTGTGATAGTGTTTGGCTTGAGCTGGTGCGCCTTTTCTATTGTTTGCTTGGATTTTGACCTATTTGCCTGTTTTTGCCTCCTGTTTTGGATAACTTCGTGCTCTCTCTGACTTTGCCCTGGTTTGTGTGACTCTTCTATTGTTGTGTTTGTCTGTTTTGTGTTCCACGTACTCAGGCAAGGGACCGCCTTCCAGTTGTCGCCGACCGCCTAAGTAGGCAAGAACAGATTTAGTTGGCCTAGTGCTAGGGCTCACCGTTTGTCTGTCTCTGCCTGTTCATCTGTTCTGATCCCTGCAGGAGTTCAGTTTCCTTGCTGAAGGGGGGGGGGGTGAGTTCCTGTTTATTAAGGGAGCTAAGCCGATGGACTTAGGGCCCCGTCACATATAGTATAATACACAGCAATGCAGTAATGTAGTACTAAGTATTACAAAAGCAATTACATAGTCTGGTCCCATTTTAGAAGTAAAAAAAAAAAATGTAAAAATGTTATAAAAAATGTAAAAAACAAATACAAAAGCCTCTAAGTGCCCGTCCACACGGCAGGATCTTCAGTTGGATTTTCAGATTCGAAAACCGACTGTCAACCATCTCCATAGACTTCAATAGAAAATCCATGCAACAGTTGAAACTGACGGATTTTCCGCCGGACGGTCTTTTACACCGCCGGCGGTCCGAAAAACTTAGAACATGTCCATTTTTCCGCTTGGTTTTCGGGTGAAACATGAACTGTTCAATACAAAGTGGGACGGCTGAATGGTGCACATAATAGGTATTGCCGCGTCCATAACAATCCAATACACATCAGCCAAATATATTATATTATAAAACTTAAATCAAAACAGATGATCATATCAAACAAAAAAACCGAGACCAGAACAAGACTCACCAAAAATACCCAGAATGATAAAAATTAAAATAACAAAAAAATTATCTCTAGAACCAAG
The DNA here is from genome assembly GCA_025379985.1 of Phyllomedusa bahiana. NCBI lineage: Eukaryota > Metazoa > Chordata > Amphibia > Anura > Hylidae > Phyllomedusa > Phyllomedusa bahiana. The sequence goes on from JAODAL010011305.1 coordinate 23,073, forward strand.
GCAAGAAACCAATGAAAATGGCTCGTATCGATCATAGAATAAGTTAATCGTATTTTCATATTACCTGACAAAAAACCTGATTGCAAAAAAAAAGATGATGTGCAAAGAGAGGGGCTGTAAAAAATGAAGGCGTGGCGGAGGCCCAAAAAAGTAAGGGTGGTGGGCCCGGGTAAAAAATGCGCAAAACTTAAACACTATCCACGTTGCGGATCCATAAAGTTTTAGGTACCTCTTACAGATATTAGACAGCTACTTGGGGGGGCCTCAACTAAGGGGGACCATTTCGCACCAGTCACGGGGGGGAACAGGATGGCGGGGGTGATGACAATAGAAGGTGGCATGCGGAATTTAACTCCATGGAGCCTCATAATTACCCCAGCTGGGTGCAATTAGCCCGTTCCTCTGGCTTTCCCTATGACATCCTCTCTAGTGGCATAGTGGTCTGTGGGGGGGGATTCAACTGATGTGCGTAGATCAACGGGAGACATTACCCGGCACTAATGAAATTCACTTCTCTCTAAAAGTGTGATATGGCTATCATGTGAAATATAGGCAAAACAATAAAAAAACATTCCTTGCTTTACATTCATATTTTATCATTGCCATGGGAAGGCGGTATATATGTTTATCTATCTATTAATGAAAGAAAAGCCAACAGCAGTGGAGGGGTGATCACGATCATCAGTGTCAGCACTGGCCCCATGGGACTGTTCATGTGGCCTGCAGTGTAAACGACTCTGAGGGCTTAGTGCCTGGCATCAAGAGAAGTTTACATGAGATTTCTAACGAATGTAATTACGTAATATAAATACTCACATGAAAACTTCGGTACTGGAACGATAGTCGAATATAGTAGGTACTCGGGTGAATTAAGGTGTGCTTTTGATGGGAAGAAAAGAAGAGACGTATATCTCTGCTCAACAACAACAACGGAAGCATGGCGGGGGGGGTGTCTACATGATGGTGTCAAAGAATCAATCTCTTCTTCCTGGGAGGAAGTAGGGCAAAGACTGCATGACATTTTCGTTGCTTAGAAGGGGAGTGAAGCCCCCAACCACCATATCAAAGAGCCTGGCGATCTCCTGTGACGTCGACCGCACTTATAATCCGGGGCGCGCGGACGCTGGAACTCACACTCACATCTCACAGTGCTGTGATTAGGAATGTGCTGCCAGCGGCTAGATAGTGAAAGCTCTTACTGAAGAATTTATGTTTTATCCAAGCGATTTTGTGGGGGTGTCACAGCCTTGTCATCAAGACTCTTTCTCCTTACGTTCTATTTCTGATTTTGTGGGGTTATTGGATCTGAAATCATGTAACGGAGGACGACCAGCTGAGAGCAGCTGCATATACATTTAAATCCCTATCTGCTCACGAGCAACCATTGAATATCCAAGTGGATCTAAGCCCTGTTCCTGATGAAATTCACTTTACAAGAAACAGCGTTTCTTACAATACAAATATCCACTTAATTTTCTTTGCTGCTCATTACTTTTGCGCAATTTACTCCGAGGGTTAATTAAGCGTTGTTCTGCTGCTGGTGATGATACTAAAAGAACAACTTTTACTTTGACACCCTCCAAAAAAGAGTACATTTTATACGGACTGTAGCATAATGAGCACAAGCGAAGGTTAAACTGACAAGTTTTCCTCTATGTTGTGTAGATTGTAGAAAACACGCCATTGTAACACACGTTTACAAAGCTGGTAGTGGTTAGTGGTTTTCTCAAGTTCTTTTTGCGCAAGTTTACATCCAGGGGGATAATTAAGCATTGTTCTGCATTTTATTCAGTGAAGAAGAGAAACTTGTTTTTCACCGGCCACAGAACAAATTCTGATAGCATAATTCATGGATCCGAGAGGTTAATTAAGCCTGTTTGTGCTTTTTATATTCAGTAACATAACACAGTGTTTAGGTTAAACGGACACATACCAGTCATTATGTCTGAACCCATGGATTTGGTGAGCGCAATTTTATATCCAAGTGTTACCCAATGCTTGTGGGACTGGGGGTTTTCATTTGATAAAGTCCATATACAGTGGTGTTAATTTATCGATTATACAGGGGGGGAGTGATCTTGGCAGGGTGGGGACAAACAGGTGGTCTGGGTGACCGAGGTGGTGTAGGAACGGTGAACAGTGTTGGGGGTTTGGACTCAAAACAAGGTCGCTATACAGATATATAGTAGTGGACATAGTAAACAGGCGTCATTAATTTTGCTTACATACAATGTTCATAATAAGCCAATCTTGATAACATATCTCTAACAACAAAAAATAACCTAGCCAACTTAAGGCCGAAAAAATCTATACATGAACTTGTTGCCCTAATGTGCGCTTGTCACCTTCATCACCACGACTAGTATGTCCAGAGTCCTAGATAACTTAAGTCTTATTTTGCAAACCCCCAAGAGTGCACTTAAAGCTGCAACTAAATATACCATTTGTATATTGAAAAACAGAAATTAAGTTTATCTATTTTCAGTGTCTGTACAAAAAAAAGTAACAAACAGACATGACAATACATGAGTAAGTACGGAGGCAGAGACACATCACTATAACCAGTATATATGTAGTGTCTATTGGCGACAAACCGATCAGGAGCCCGTTCTCAGCACAGCGAAGTGGGAGCCTATCTGCAGCCGGTGTGTTACAAACACTAATCAGGTGATGTGCCACTAACGGCCGGGCTGTCATCTAGCGCCGTGTACTGGTGAGGTGTATTTTGAGAGCTGAGTGGAGCGAGGCGCGCGAGAGAGTGTGTGTGGTGTGGGCGTGAGTGTAGGGTGGTTGACTAGGTCATCCCACTTCCTGCCCAGTATGACATCTGAAAACCTCAGCCAACGAGTCGGTGGGAACCCGTCTAGACACAACCCGTTAGTTGGCAATGGCCCGGAGGAGGCGGGTCAGCGCCCTCACCTGTCCTCAAGCCCCGTGCCTCTGTCCCATCCGGTTCCCTCAGCCAGAGATCTGAGCTATGTTTCTTGGCTCAGCGCCACTATATGCGTGGATGAACAATTATGGGAGGGCAGGTCAGCAGCGACTCTTGGGCAGCCTGAAGAAATGGGGCCAATATCCCCTGCTTCGTTGCAGTAGGGCGATGACAAAGTAAAAGATGTTTGAGCAGTGGCATGGGAGGGTCATCGTTGTGAGGGGAGGACAGCCTCTGCATACAAGACCGGTTGATGAGGGACAGCCAGTGATGTTTATTATGAAACACAAATAGAATGATGATGTAGCCGACCGTTGTCATGGGAGCCGGGTGAGGCAAGGGATCATTATCGTCATAGAAGAGGGCGTCCGCTTGCGCATAACAGGCGACGGGACCGCAGGCCCAGCCCAAGTGGGTTGTGTGGATCCGTTAGTCAGCTAGAGGAGGTAGCAGCGATGTGGAGACGGGAGCCAAGCCGGCGGACCAGGGGCTAGAAAATGACGCGGCTTCTGCAGAACCAAGAAAGGTAAGCGGGAACAGCAGGGGGCTCAGCGAGGCAGCGGCGGCAAGTAGTCATCTACAGTGCGTAGCGTAGTTCGGTAAAACAACCTGATTACGTCGTCTGTTTGGCAGTTCTTATCTCTCTATCTCTCTACCGTTAGGATGCACTGAATAAGGGATATGGGATTGTAAAGTCGTGGGGTGGGGGGGTTGGGGGAGGGCTGTAAGTGAAGGCGTGCCGGGGAGGGGGGGATGGCTAATGTGGGTGGCACCGGGGGGGTGGGGGGGGGGGGTGGGGGGGGGGGGGGGGGGGGGGGGGGGGGGGGGGGAGGGGGGAGGGGGGGGGGGGCGGGGCAGTGGCGTCGGAGACACATGCAGGCTTCAAAATGATCGGTGGGGACTGGGTAGAGAGGGACCGGTGGAAAGGGTGGGTGGGGAATGGAATGTGCGCCGCGAGCAACAGCAGCAGCAGCAGCGCGCCAGTGGCCACGCATGCCAATGCATGCCAGTCAAGGCTCCGACCACCTCTGCAAAGGGAAGCTGGTGAGTTCTCTTTAGACATCTCTCCCCGGTCCTGAAATAATTAAGTGAGATGCTCTGCACCTCTGCTGCTGCAGTTTAGTACTGCCATGCAGTCGTTCTCTGTTCGAGTGCGATTAGCAAAGTAGACAACAGTAATGTGTCCAACACCCTAGGATGGCAAAATTGCTGACCGTGCTCCAGTCCAAGATTGTTGAGGCTGCAGTCCCTCTCCCTTCCTTTCCAATGGTGGAAATCTGCAGGTACGTTCAGAGAACTAACTACGTGCTTGTGCTCAAGCCCGAGATTGAGATGCTCAAGCCGTAATTTCATTTTTCCAAAAAGGCTGGTCTCCAACAACTTCATCAAATTATTAGAAACAGAAAGAGGGGTCGCAGAAGTCCTTATGAGCTTGTTCGGTTCTTATTGTTTAGTTCCAAGGTTCACGGTCGCGCGTTACGTCTGGAGCGTGCTGCGTAGACTGATTAGGTCATGGGCCAGTCTCATTGTCCTTAACAGCCCTACTGGGTGAATGTGCCTTCCTGACTAGCAGAGCACTCCTAACGAACTAGGACATTGGAGATGGCCGACTTTCTCCTGCCAACGTTGTAGCACAATCGTGCAGAGCATTGTCCCCTTGCTCCAATTGTCTTTGAGCCTCCGTCCTCCTTTCCACGCATCCACTGCACACAATCTCTAGCCTCCACATAGTAATGCACCATCAAACCACAATGTTGTAGGTGGCACGACGGTGTCTACGCAGGGCTACTGCTGGCTGGCCTCGCGATCGGGAGAGTGTGCACGACAGGGGAGGAGGGGGGAGAGGAGTGCTCCGCGTTATGCAGCAAGAATTCGAGTGTGTGGCTTTCTCTCGCCTCTAACTGCAAATCGGAACCATGGTGACAGGACAAATGGGTAGTAACATGGTGTCCGCGCTGCCATATCCGAGGAGGGATGGTCCATGCGCCCTGCATGGTCGCACGTGTGACCTTAAATCTGGTTTGATAAAAAGGGTTCCTGATGCGTGGGGGGGGTGCCACGGAGAGCTGTCAGGAAGATTGCTAAAATGGCCAGAACTGGGTGGGGATGGCACTTTTATGCCTATTCGTACAAAGCCAGTGAACACCCTCCTTGAGTTGCAGTCAGAAACGGCCGCCCCCAACACACTCTGATATCGCATGGTTTCCACCCGTTGGAATTCCAGCCTGCACCTGTTGGCCCGACTGTATGACAACAGAGAAATGGACATTAACGATTTTTTTGAAATGAATACCGGCGGACAGGAAGAAATCTCCCCTGTGTAACTTTGAGTCAGCCAGTGGCAGCTCATGCGTGACACCTGCCGTTGTTTTGCGGCCATTCGAGGAGGCCACGTTATTTGGTCATCCGCCAGGACTACGGGATGAATAGACGTCAATCCACTGTCTTCATGTCCTGGAACGATGCTGAAAAATCTGTCTGTGCAGTGGGACTGGAGACTTGGCGACTACATCTCGCGGCCACATGAGTCCGTGGGGACTGAAATGGATGATGAGTTGGAGCAGAAGCATTGTCTGGTGAAATGATGGATTTTTCCACCCTATGGTGACCAAGAAGTAGTGATGAGCAGGAGTCAGCTGGAGGTAAGGTAGAAGGAGGAGAGGAAGATTAGTGCAGTTGACCCCAAGCAACCGTGGCAGTATACAGTTTAAGGGGGGGGGGGAGGTGGGGTGGGAGGCGGGGAGGGGGTGGAGGGGGGAGCCTCCTTCGGAGTCCTTGTGCAGATGGCCCGCAGCATGCTGATTTGCTGGCCGAGTGACATCCGATATATTCATCATCTCTGGCAAGAGATAATCGCTTCAGGCTCTCCACCCTAGTAGGACCCTCGCTACCGGGTCCTATAAATGGGTAGCCTTTTTCCCAGCGAAGGAAGGGGAGACAAACTCAAGATACTATAGGGAAATCTCCGTAGTTCAGTTGGCCCTGCCTATGTGCGGCAATCGTCCCCTCCTCTGACAGGTCTGACAATGGGTTCTTGCAGCGCGTCACTTGTACTACCAGCCCATGGCTGCGGGGAAGTGTGGGGGGTAGGAGCAGTACCATCTCATCAGCAGCAACCGTACAGTCTAGGAGTCCACTGATGACAGGCTTCCTTCCCCCCCTAGAGGTGAGGAGGTCAGTCGACAGCAGCAGCAGCAGGACGCAGATCTAACACCTGAACCAACCGGTGGTGGACCATATCTTAGGACACGAAGCACTCTTGGCCACCTCAGTTAGACAGATCCGCTGGACTCTCTGGGCAGCCCAACTTGATGTGAGGCGTTTAATTGAAACTTGCCGATTTTGCAGTGGAAGATATGCTGTCTCTATGCCCGGCTCAGTAGTGTGGCACTCATTTTCAATGCGGGCGGGGGCATCGTTATTCTCTTTCCCAAGTTTGAAAGAGAACCCGCTGGTCCTCGGGAAATGTAGAGCGAGCTGACCTTTGTCAAGATGAATCATGGCCGTGGATCGGGCCAGGATTTCCACACACGCATGCCTTAAGGCTCAGACTACATCACCATGACGCCATCACACCAAACTGTGAGAAATGAGTCTTGGGGTGCTTTCTACCTCCTCAGCCACTAGTCTGGATGGCCCGCCTCCCGCCTGATGCCACACATGCTGCTGACAGTTTTCCCTCCATCTCCACCAAACCATCTTTTTACCAGGGACTGTATGCCACCCACCTCCACACTCTGTCATTGTGCCACTCTCTGACCTCATGCTGCTGTTGCTGGTGCCGTGACATCCACACTGTGTCATTGTGCCACTCTACGTGGAAATCCCTAAAGAAGCATTTATGCTATCTATCATACATGAAAAAACTTTAATACTCTCGGTTCACATATTTTGATCAAAAGATGTTTAAGCTGCCTACGAACTTACAACGTGATCTCAAATTATTTTTTTCTCTCTGGATAAAGGAGGTCGGTTGACCCAGTGAGAGGCCTTGAATTGGCTCTATTGAGAGGTAAAAGATAGTGTAGGACTGCCCTATTTGAGATCACGTTGAAAGTCGTAGGCAGCTTAAACATCTTTTGATCAAAATATGTGAACCGAGAATCTCATTGTGCCACTCTCTGACCTCATGCTGTTGCCGCCGTCACCTCCACTCTCTGTTATTGTGCCACTCTGTGGCCTACTCCAGTTTTTGCCACCTCCAGAATGTCATTGTGCCACTCTCTGACCTCATGCTGCTGCCACCGTCACCTCCACTCTGTCATTGTGCCACTCTGTGGCCTACTCCTGCTTTTGCCACCTCCAGAATGTCATTGTGCCACTCTCTGACCTCATGCTGCTGCTGCCGTGACCTCCACTCTCTGTCATTGTGCCACTCTGTGGCCTACTCCTGTCTTGCCACCTCCAGAATGTCATTGTGCCACTGCCTGACCTCATGCTGCTGTGGTTGCCGCCGTCACCTCCACACTCTGTCACTAATGTTGCCACCTGAGCTCTCAGCTTGTTTTTTTCCAGCTTTCGCTGGCATGACTTTATCAGGCAACATTCCCGCTTCAGTTTTTTGGTCAGTTTTGCCCTCTTAAGTGCCCAGGGAATTTTATAGTGAAGCGATTCTAAGAGCGGCGGCAGTCATGTGCGTGTCATACTAAAACACAACATTGTATGAAGACCAAACCAAGCTCCCTCTGCATATTTAAGCATGGCACAACGTTCTACAGCACCCTGCAGGCTCTGTGCAGCCTGGAAATAGCTGTTTTTTAACGTGATTTGTCCCAGAGTAATTCGGACCGAAGTTATTTTCGTCGGGAAATTCGGCGAAGTGAGTGAACCGAATTTTTGAGAAATTCGCCCATCTCTACTGGCATCCCATTCTTCTTAAAGGGCACCCTTCAGGCCAATGAGGTTCACGGGTACAGAGTTATAAGCTTCTACATGGCAACTCAGCTGATCCCATAGGTTATCTAGGGGAGAAAGTGTAGTCACCTCCATTTGAGGTCCCCCAGTCTCCAACAGCGACCTCGATGAGTTGTTCATGCAGAGACGCAATGACTGGATTAATGATGTTATTCCAGTAGTAGAGGCGCCACTGTACCATTAACACAGTGTAGGGCAGTTCTGTAGTCACTAAATACACCTGCCCACACTGTGACACCACCAAAGGCTCATCCAGTGACAACAGTGGTTGACGTCTCTAGCATCGTTGGCAGATGTAATTTCTGCACAGAGTGAATTGGCTTTCACCACTGAACAGCACTAGATGAGCCCTTGTCCGGCTTAGATACTCCGTGGCCCATGCAAGAAGATGATGATTGTGCCTGGTGGTGCGGTCAGGTGTCCTTGCCGGTTGTCTAGCACACAGACATCGCTGATGAAAGTGGTTACAAATAGTCTGACGTCACACTTGGGTGCCTCTCACCTCTCTTCAATGTGCTTGCAGTTGTGTGGCATTCATAAACCGGTTCTGCAAGGCATTGCTTACAATGAAGCGCTCATCAGTCTGTGATGCAGCCAAAGGACGTCCACTTCTTTGCCTTTCTGTGACTCTCCCAGTCTCTCTGTATCTCTGATACAATCTGCTGATGACACTAAGCTCAGTGGCCACTTCCGTAGGAGACCATAGTGCTTGAAGCCTCGCAATGGCGAGGTACTGTTGATCACTTGTAAGGCGTTATCTTGGTCTCATGATGTCACAATGTGAACACCAGGATGAGGAGAACTGTTTAATTCCCAATTCAAATTGATTCCCTAAATTTATTGGGGGATACAGGGATCAAACACCTGTTGTGCTGTTAGGCTCCTTGTTAGAGATCAACAAGTTGTGTAAAAAGTACTGAAATATTGAAGAGTTTGACATGTGCATCTAAAGGGAAGAGATCGGCTCATTTAGTGCATTTAAAAAAAAAAATTCAAGAAATTTTATGTTTATCCTGAAATTTTAGCCAAAAGCCAAATATCCCTAACCTTTTGTGAGTAGTGCATTAAGCCAATATTGTATTGCCACTGTATGTATTATCACTGCACTGTGACATCACTGTGTGCACTAATATCACTATATACATGATCCCTACATTTTGACATCACAGTGTGCATTAACATAACTGAAAATATTATCCCTACACTGTGACATCACTGTAAGAATCATGTAAGAATTGTAACACCAGTGTGCATTAATACCAGCGACTACATTATTCCTGCATTGTGACATCACAGTGTGCATTAATACCACCGACATTATTCCTGCATTGTGACATCACAGTGTGCATTAATGCCACCGACTACATTATTCTTGCATTGTGACATCACAGTGTGCATTAATACCAGCGACTATATTATTCCTGCATTGTGACATCACATTGTGCATTAATACCACCGACTACATTATTCCTGCATTGTGACTTCAGTGTGCATTAATACCACCGACTACATTATTCCTGCATTGTGACTTCAGTGTGCATTAATACCACCAACTACATTATTCCTGCATTGTGACATCACAGTGTGCATTAATACCACCGACATTATTCCTGCATTTTTATCACAATGCGCATTAATGCCACCGACTACATTATAATTAAAAAGAGTATCTCTGCACTGTGACATCACTGTGAGCATCATGTCAGTATGATGACATTACTGTGTGCACTGATCTCATTGCATAATTTGTTCCTGCATTGTGACACCACAGTGTACATTAAGGCCTCGTTCACACGGCTTATTCTGGGACTGATTGGAGCCATACTGCACGCCGGATTTGCGCTGCAGTACGGCTCCAATCCGTCCCAGTAACTACGGTAATCCACTGCTCTCATAGAGAACTATGGATTCTGTCTCCTCTCACTGCTCGGCGAATCCGCCGGGCGGGGAGAAAGTGATATGCACATTATTTACGGCGTGTACGCTATGGGCGGCGAGTGCCGGTCCCCCACCCTGAATGCAGGGGCCGGCGTAATTGCGGGGCGAAATCCGGCCCCACAATTACGCCAGCAATAAGCCGTGTGAACATTGCCTAATACTGCTGTATAGATTATCTTTGATTTGTGACATCACTGTGTGCACTAATGTCACTGTGTGCTTGGATTTGCTAAATCATACTCCGTGCCCAAAAGTTCAGTTTTTGCAGTATCGGGGGTGAAATCATTTTATAACACACCGTCTCCAAATCTCCTATACAAAGAAATACGGTATATTTTAAATAGGGGTTGGTTGGCGAGAATTATTCTGAGTGGAGAAAAGTTCATTTTTGGCAGTTTTGGGGGTGAAATACCTTTCAAATATACCGTGTGTTATTGTCATACCGATATATATCCAGGAAATAGAGTTCTCTCTGTTGCTAAATCTTACTCAACACCAAAAAGTGTAATTTTGCCAGATTTTAACTCCACATCACGCTGAAATGCACCAGTGCGTTATACCAGTGAAATATACCAGTACTTCCGCTGCACCTCCTATAGCTACGCCCCTGCTTGCAAGTTGTCCTCATCTTTTCAGTTAGCCATTGAAAGGAATGAAGTATTTTAGCCTCTCAATTTTTTTCTGTGACTATTAGGCACACGGTGTATTGCGGCGCGTACCGGACACACCGCAATACGGCGGGGGTTTTGGGAGTTGCGCTGATCAGCGGGAACTCCCGAAGCACAGGAGGGCTGGCAGCCCGCCGGCCCCATTGACATTCATTACTCGTGGCGCGTAATCGCCGCGAATAATTGACATGTCACTTATCTCCCCGTGCGTACAGTACGATCGTATTGTAGGCGCGGAGGGACGAGGCGTAATCCATAGTTCTCTATGAGAGCTATGGATTGCAGTACTTGCGGCACGCAAAGACGTGCAATACGCGGCGAAATGCGCGCTAAAATAAGCTGTGTGAACATACTCTTAGGCTATGTTCACACGGCTTACTTTCAGCGCGCATTTCGCCGCATATTTGCGATCTAATACGGGCGAGATGCGCGACAAAATTACGGTAATCCATAGCTATCATAGAGAACTACGGATTACTCCTCGTCCCCCCCCTCCACCCCGCGCGTACAGTATTGTAATCGGATTGTACGTGCGGGGAGATAAGTGACATGTCAATTATGTTTGGCAAATACACGTCGCGAGTAATGAATGTCAATGGGGCCGGCGTGCTGCCACCCCCCCCCGCGCCCCGGGAGTATGCGCGTATTAGTGCGAGCTCCCGAAAGACAAGATGTACTGTACGTGCCGCAGTATAACGTGTGAACATACCCTTAGAGCCAAATTTCCTTCACTAAGTTGTTCCACGTATCCAGGTTATTGTTAAGGATGGTAATTGCAGCTTCTCCTCACCTGTATAGCTATAAAAATTACCCAGAACATCTTCTCCCATTGACTTTAATGGGGTTCGAGTATGAACCAAACATCACTACTGTTCGAAGTTCGACTCGAACTCGAATATTTTACTGTTCGCTCATCTTTACCCCCCAATCTCTGGGCCTCATAGCAGTCACTTTGGCCATAGTTATGCCCATGCTAGCTCTCCTGTGGATGGTTCTTTTCGTTTCTCATCTGTCAGACCCCATTGGTCCAGTAGGTGTCAGTAAAAACCCAAAACGATGCCGACACCCATGTGACATTTAGTGAATGACATGATTTTTATGACCGAGGGGGAACGAGCCGTCTTCGTGGTACGAGATGAAGCTAAACCTGCGGCCTCCATTTCCTTATTTGTTTTATTCGACCCTTTTCATGAAGGATCGTTCGCCTTCCGCCACCCGAGCTGCGGTGATAGATGGTAAACTGCGGAGTTAATGTGTATATCCAGCCGTTCCTGGCAGATCTGTGCTCGCCGCACTCTGCAAACAATGGCTTCAATTACTTTCACCTTTATGGTTTATGCAAATGTAGGTCAATAAAGAGAAAAGCTGGAGAAGTGGTGAGCGGAGAACGAGCCACGAGGCTTCTCGCTGCTCCGTGCCGGCCATTACTGGAGGTCAAACTGTTCTGCTCTGGGTAATTCTTGTCAGCCGAGGTTTCTTAAGAGCCATTACGAGGACTTATGTGGAGCTTTGGAGGATCTACGACCAATTTTCTCATCTTTTACGGTGTTTTTAAGTGAAGATTTAACGCTGTTTGGTATCATCCCTTCTCTTCTGAGCATCTATGGGCATCTGGGTGGAAGCGGGTGAAGAGACAAAGACCATCTTTCCTATCAGGTGTCTGGTCTACAAGCAGCAGGAGAAGATGAGCTTTGATTTGAATAGAGATAGAACAATTTAGATTAATGACAGCAGCGGGAGAGGAGTGTGCTGGTTTTTAGGGAGGCAGTGACCTGTTACAAAGACACGTGTCCATCAAATTCAACCAAGGGTGGAGGCTGTTGAGGGAGGCAGTGTCATTATATGAGGAGGGATGAGGGACAAATAGGAGACCACAGGTAGATGGTGAGAAGAAGAAAATATGTCCTTTTGTAGCCTAGAGCATTTCAGAAGAGTAACATGTGGATCAGGCATCTTCAAATTGCGGCCCTCCAGCTGTTGGAAAACTACAACTCCCATCATGCCCACTGTTATAGATTATATAAATGCATCATGGGATTTGTAGTTTCCCAACAGCTGGAGGGCCGCAGTTTGAGGATGCCTGCTGTTTATGTTGTCGGAGGCACTGATGTTTCTCTCACATTAGTGAGACGTTGCTGAGGACAATATCATAATGTGGATTTGCATAGAAAGCCATAAACTTAAAGGGATATGTCATCAGAAAATGACCTATTTTTTACTATATAAAGCTATTGTTTTATGTTAAACACATTCTTAAAGAATTTTTTTTTTTTTTTTTTTTTTTTCATTTTTCAAAATTTTTCAAAAATCTTAGAACCCTAAAATCCCTGCAGTTCTCACTTTGGCCACTAGGCCTAATATTTGTCTGACACTTCCTGTTCTGTAAAGAAAACTTTTCAGCAGTTTCCTCATTATCAGCACAGGCAGGATTAAATAAGGTTTTCAAGAATTATTGGTTGTGGTTTTTTTTACAGTTCCTTTGTCACTATCAATATTTTTTAGATTCCTATGTCATTTTTTTACACAAGGGTTTGTTACAGAACCTTATGGGAATGTGTCTTCAGAAAATCATCTACCGTTTAACTCGTGTTTTTTTATGTTAAACACATTTTTTAAGAATTTTTGGTTGTGTTTTTGTTCTTAATTTTTCATATCGCTAGCAAAATTTCTGCAATTCTCATTTTGACCAGTAGGATTAATAATAGTCTGACACTTAGGGTATGTTCACACGCCGTAATTGCGGTGCACATTTCGCCACGTATTTGCACTTTAATATGGGCGAAATGTGCACCGCAATTACAAGCTCTCATAGAGAGCTATGAATTATGCGTTGTCTCCCTCAGCGTACAATACAATCGTATCGTCTGCCGGGGGTAGAAGTGACAGGGCACTTCTTCGCGGCGCTTACACGCCGCTGATAAGAGAGGTGAATAGGGCCCCCCTGTCCTTCGAAATATGCGTTGATCAGCGCATATTTCCAAAACACACGGCATACTGCGGCACATACAGTACGTGTGAACATACCTTTACTGTTCTGTAGAGAGAACTTTTGAGCAGTCTCCTCATTATCAGCACAGGCAGAATTACACTGAAAGGTGACACCAATGTGTATAGATAACACAGGATCCACTATTCACAATAGGAGATACACAGCTCCCCCTCTCCTCCTCCCTGCACACTGACTTCTTCCCAGGTTATAAGGCATGCCAGAGAAATGTCTACCTTTACAGAGAATCTATTGCCAATTTTTTTTCTAGTAATTAAAACCAGATACTTGTACATATTGTAGTTTTTTGTAATTCTGTTGGCTGTATATGATTATGGACGCGGCCATCTTGCCTGAACTGCTTCTAACAGCATTTAGAGAGATGCTTTACAGCAGCTTCATGGACATAGGAGCCTGTGAACAGGTGCACACATTGACTTCTATAGGAGAGTTTTCTGGGCTCTGTGACCTGGGAAGAAGTCAGAGTGCAGGGTAAGGGAGATCTGTGACATCTCCTATTGTGACTGGTGGATCCTGTGTTATCTGTACACATTGGTGTCACCTTTCAGTGTAATCCTGCCTGTGCTGATAATGAGGAGACTGCTGAGAAGTAATCTCTATAGAATTTTACTTATTAGTCTACTGTATTGTGACCGGTGGTTCCTGTGTTATCTATACACATTGGTGTCACCTTTCAGTGTAATCCTGCCTGAGCTGATAATGAGGAGACTGTTAAAAAGTTTTCTTTATAGAACAAGACATGTCAGACTATTATTAGGCCTTGTGGCCAAATTTAGAACTGCACGAATTTTAAAAATTTATGAAAAATTTGGTAGTGATATGAAAAAAAAAAGACAATCAAAAACTCTTAAAAATGTGTTTCACCAACATGAGTTGAACAATAGGTCGTTCTCTGATGACACATTCCCATAAGGTTCTGTAACAAACCTTTGTGTAAAAAAAATGACTTATAGGAATCTAGATCCTTTCGTGAAGTTCCCTCCAGCACTGGTGAGGTTATCGATGGAATTGAATCAACTCTCATACATTATTCAGGAAAGTTTCACAGTGAAGATTCATGTTGTTTGCAATTCTGTGAGGGAAAGAGGAGCCGTGCCGATCGCCCCCCGCAGAGTCTCTGATAACAGCTTCTCTTTACAAATGATAATTGTGCAATAGCATCTCCCCTCCACCGACTCCTCTAAAAACATCTTCCCTACATCAAAAGGCAATTTTCAGATCATCTCTTCAGCTACCGAGAAGGTGATTACAGTAGAAAGCTCAACCGAGAGGTGTCTGCCCATACTGTCTTCATTACTATCAATGAGGTGGCATTTTTGAAGAATCGGCTCCTCCAGTTTTTGGAAAGGTGGTGCCAATTCAACAAAGGCTTGAGATATCTTTTTTTTTTTCCCGTTTCTGTAAGTTCCCCGTCGTAATTGTGTCCTATCTGCCTGCTGGGAGGATTTATCTCTGGCGAGATGTTGGGACATTGACTTTCTAAGGAGAAAATGATACATACCGTAATATCGACTGCAACTTTTTTGATTTAATAGTAAGTGGGTTATTTGGGCACCACACCTAACCTAAGAAACTGTATTGTCAAAGAGTCTATTGTGCTCTCTTAACTCTAAGTAGTCATGATTCCCTAATTTTGCTAAAGTAGGGGTGCACAGTCTATGGCCTATGTCACTGGTGCACCGAGAAGGGTGGCGGTCCACCCCGGGCAGCATGGTGGTGCCACCGGTGCGGCACACTTGCCAGTTTTTTCCGGACCATCTGTAGTGAGAGTCCGCTATCATGTACGACTGGGCTCCCACTGCAGCAACAGAGAATGGAGCTCGTTCAGATCCCAGCTATGTAACCTCATAGATGCCACGGTCAGTAACAGCATCTAGGTGGTTAAGAGACGAAAGGAGCTAATCCTGTCACTCATGGGCACCACTGCAGCACGATCATTGGATGCTCATTGTTGACATGGCAGCCAGAGGCCAAATAATGGCTTCTGGGTCTGCCATGTACAGGAACCTATTAGAATCTATTATTATTTTACCTATAGAATCTAGAATTCTGTCACAGGTGCAGTTTAATACAGTAATGTATTGCTATGTGTTATAACAGCGATCAATCTCCCCTCACGCACTCTCCACTCCTCACAGGACCTTCTTCTCTGCTCTCCTCTTATCAGCTCCTCATACAACCGTCTCCAAGACTTCTCCTGTGCTTCCCCCACACTCTGGAACTTACTGCCCCCAACACATCAGACTCTCCCCCACTTTCACTAGTTTAAAAAGCAACCTGAAAACCCATCTCTTCAGGATAGTCTATAACCTACAATAACCCCACTACCGCTACTTCCTCCACAAACATGTCTGCCCCCTCACCTTCTGTCTCTTTCCCCTTCCTTGTAGATTGTAAGGGTTCTCTTTCCCTCTGTACCTGTTGTTAGTCACAGATTGTCACCATTGTACTTGTTTGACTTATGTTATGTATGTAACCCTCTTGAATGTACAGCGCCCTGGAATCAATGGCGCTCTAAAATAAATAATAATAATAATAATTGTCCCATATTGAAACAAAAAAAAAAAAAAAAGAATGTTTAAACAAATTTAAAAATAAATAAAAAAACAAACATAAAACCTTGAATCCTCCAATAAAAAAACCTTACTTTTTAACAAAAATTGTACACATAGATATTGCAGTGTCAGTAATGATACAATCTATGAAATTATTTAATTTAATCCGTACAGTGAACACTGCAAATAACCCTATCAGAATTGTCCTCTTTAAATCCAGCCTCACAAAAAAACACAATGAAAAGGGATTAAAAAAAAACTTATGAAGCCTAATATGATACCACTTAAAATGGTAGATTATTCCGCAAAAAAAAAAGCCCTTAGCTCCATCGGCAATAAAGTTAAATCGTTTTGACTCAAGAATATCATAAACATCATAATTTTTTCAAAGTGGCAATTATGATTTATAGGTTCAAGGAGGGGCCTGTAAAAAAGAGGTGTGGCCTGAAAGGAGGGGGTGTGGTCTGTGAAAAAGAGATGGCATAATTAACGACAGTCCCAGACTACAAAAGTTTTAGATTCGCGACTGAATGTCGTTCTTTTTAGCCTCCTGCTATCTCTAGTAGCCCTGTATTTGGGGACGTCTCATTGTTGGAAACTTTTGACTTGTAGAGATGAATTGGAGAGGTGGCTGTACATGAGGGCAACTCTTCCTGATGTAGGTCGTAGTTTTGAAACACATCTCTGGAGTGCCTAAAAGGAAGCCTGGGACCCCCATAAGTGGACATTCCATAGGGTACAGGCTTACGAACTAGAAAAGTGGCCTTAAGACCAAAAAAAGTTTGTACACCCATTTAAAGCCACCATGGGCATAGACAAAAAGGATGACTTTAAAAGGAGTCAAGGGCACATTTGAGAAGCTTCAAAATGTTTTTGGACATTATTGGTGGCAGATTCAAAGGGAACGGAATCGCTGCCTCCTCTAGAAGCCTGTAGCATCTATCATCCAGGTGGCTGGGGCCCAATGCTCCCTGCCTACCCTTGACATACCTTCTATAGATAATCTGAGGGCAGCTCCATGGGAAAACTTCTTGCACACTGTGAAAATTTCCACAGTCAACTCTTGACCATCACAGTCTACCCTGTTACACCTAAAAGATCTACTGTAGTTCCCTCATTAGACAGACTAATTTTGGGTCGTTTACAGCTTGCTGCCCATGGAGAGAAGAAGCTAAAACTTACTTCTTACAAGGTGGGCCATGGCAGCTGTCCTCTTTAAAGAAGACAGACCCTCCCCTCCACACTACTCAACTCATTTCACCAAGGGACACATCAGCATTATGGTTGCTCTCAAAGTGTCATAGTCCCTGATGTGGTCAGTAAAGGGCCAAGATCTCTTTTAAGGTTGGGCAATAGCCAGTCCCTTCCAGGATGGCAAGGGTATCTGGGTAAGACTGTCTGAGCTGTGCCACCGCCTGAGAGCTGCAACAGAGGCGGCAACAAGAATAATAAAAGGACTGGGTGGACTACAATACCCAGAAAGATTAGCAAGATTAGGGTTATTTAGTTTAGATAAAAGACGGCTTCAGGGGACATAATAAATATGTTTAAATACATCAAAGGTCAATATAGAGATCTCTCCCAAGATCTATTTATACCCAGGACTGCATCAAGAACAAGGGGGCGTCCTCTATGGCAAGAGAAAAAAAGTTTCTACATAAACATAGAAAGGGATTCTTTACTGTAAGAGCAGTGAGACTGTGGAACTCTCTGCCAGAGGAACTTGTCATGGTGAATTCACTAACAGAGTTCAAAAAGGGTCTGGATGCATTTCTGGAGCGTAATAATATAATAGGTTATAGTGACCAGGATTCTGGAGAAGGGTCTGGATACATTTCTAGATGTAATAATAACAGTTATAGTGACCAGATTCTGGAGAAGGGTCTGGATACATTTCTAGATGTATAATAACAAGTTATAGTGACCGGATTCTGGAGAAGGGTCTGGATACATTTCTAGATGTAATAATATAACAAGTTATAGTGACCGGGATTCTAGAGAAGGGTCTGGATACATTTCTAGATGTAATAATATAACAAGTTACAGTGACCGGATTCTGCGGATGGGTCTGGATACATTTCTAGATGTAATAATATAACAAGTTATAGTGACCAGGATTCTGGAGAAGGGTCTGGATACATTTCTAGATGTAATAATAGAACAAGTTATAGTGACCGGGATTCTGGAGAAGGGTCTGGATACATTTCTAGATGTAATAATAGAACAAGTTATAGTGACCAGGATTCTGGAGAAGGGTCTGGATACATTTCTAGATGTAATAATATAACAAGTTATAGTGACCAGGATTCTGGAGAAGGGTCTGGAGACATTTCTAGATGTAATAATAGAACAAGTTATAGTGACCAGGATTCTGGAGAAGGGTCTGGAGACATTTCTAGATGTAATAATAGAACAAGTTATAGTGAACAGGATTCTGGAGAAGGGTCTGATACATTTCTAGATGTAATAATATAACAAGCTATAGTGACCAGGATTCTGGAGAAGGGTCTGGAGACATTTCTAGATGTAATAATAGAACAAGTTATAGTGACCAGGATCCTGGAGAAGGTCTGGATACATTTCAAGAAGTATTAGAACAAGTTATAGTGACCAGGATTCTGGAGAAGGGTCTGGATACATTTCTAGATGTAATAATATAACAAGTTGTAGTGACCAGGATTCTGGAGAAGGGGGATACATTTCTAGATGTAATAATAGAACAAGTTATAGTGACCGGGATTCTGGAGAGAAGTTGTTGATCCAGGGATTTATTCTGATGCCAGATTGGAGTCGGGAAGGAATTTTTCCCTAAAATGAGGACAATTGGCTTCTACCTCATGGGGGTTTTTTGCCTTCCTCTGGATCAACACTTTAGCACAATAGGCTGAACTGGACGGACGTCTTGTCTTTTTTTCGGCCTTACAAACTATGTAACAGAAAGGGATGGAGGTGTGTGCTGGAGCTCTGAATCCGAAAAGGCACCCATTCCCTATGCTAGTGACCCCACCTCTGCCAACCACTGGCTGCTTCCTCCAGGGATACTGGAGAGCCAGATGTTCTGTGTCCGGATCTTATCCATCCATTTTCATATAAAATGACGTGGGGGACCACATTCGATCCACGGTCCTTGAGTTTGACACATGCTCTATTGCTCTAGTCACCTAAGCAGCTGCTCAAATGATCCCAGAAGACTGGACTGCCACTGTTACCCTTGTCATGGTAACACAGGTAGGTGTCACAGAAACCACGTGTTTTTTTAAAGTTTTTTTTTAGATTTTTTAAAAGTAATTTTATAAAGGATAATCACTATTTGTTTATCTGGTGTCCCAGCGTAACCGTCTCTTGTCGCTCTCTGGCTTCCAGGGGGGACTAACAGACAGATGACACGGCCTTCAATGGCACACCTGTGGGTCAGGAGTCTCCTTCTCCATCCACACACAGTTCTCCCATGTTGTTCCTTCTCCTCTCCATTCTGTATCTCCCATTATACCGATGTATTTTGTTACTTGTTGCATGGATCACCCATTACCAACCATCTGCTAACACTCTTTTCGGACTGACTCCTCACCCAGCTTTTCCCGGATTTTTCCTCTTCCTTTGTCTTTTCCTGGTGCTCTGGTGCCATCTGCTGTCAATAAGGTGAATTGCTGCCCCTGTCCTACTATCATAGACCATCTGGGACAAAGGGGACACAACCACAGTTTAACTGGGTCCCCATGAGCTCTCAGACTGAATCTTAATGTTCACTATATATTCGGACACTGCATTAGGTGCATTGAGTGATCACTCAGTGTGATAGTCACATAACCACTGGTGACACTTAGATTAACGGCTCATATTTATAATATTATGAAGTGCAGTTTCCATCATTTTGTAAGGTCCAGAATGAATTATTAACCACCCCCCACATTCACGGAGCTGTGAAGTCTACCAGTTTTTTTCCCCCATGCACTGACTGTTTTATGCCATTCTTGATTTTCTCTGGGAAAACACATCAAAGACAATAGATTGGATGGGAGATGAAAGACAGAAAGAAGAAAGCGCCTCTCATTGTTTCATGGCTGCGAAATTCAAATACTTTACATGGTCTAATCTATTACTACCTAGGAGGGAATCATGGGCGGTGATGCTTGTGGGTTTAGGAAAATTAACCAGCCTTCATTAATGCTATTGCCTGCTTGGAAATGAGAGCCTAGAAGCTGGTAAATTCAGTTCATTTTAATACAATCTATTATTCTCGGTTATCAGTCATTACAGCCTGGTGTAATGTTGTACTATGGGAGCAACAACAGGATCTCATTCCCCTTGCTTCTTGTTCCCGGAGATCAGACCCCAACTTTTGATATGCAGGACGTTTGGTCCATTATGATATGATATATATGGTACATCTTAATTTAAAATTTTGTTTCACTGTGTGTTCACTTATCCACATTTGTTTGTCATTAGGAGTTTTATGGTCTGGTGCCCTTATGGGTTTACCTCCTCAGCCTTTAAAGGGTGTTCCTCACCCCTCTGCATCTTGGTACCTCCGCTGTGGAAGCCAAACTTTTGGTACTAAGTCAGTCACTGAGGTCTTCTTATAAGTAATCCCAAACAGACTCTCACTGGCCCACAGGAGAGCAGGGGAAACCCCTAGTGGGCCACTGAGCATGGTGAACCCTTGGGCATGGCAGGTCGAGGGCTGCTTTTAAGGTCATGTAAAGTAGCTGTGGAATCACTCCAATAGTGGGCCCCAAGAATAAACTCCACTGGTGGGCTTCAAGTGTAAACTTCACTGGAGGGCCCAAAGAATCAACTTCACTGATGGGCCCCAAGAATCAACTGCTCTGATGGACCCCAATAATCAACTGCACTGGTGAGCCCCAAGAATGAACTCCACTGGGGGCTTCAAGTGTCAACTTCACTGGAGGGCCCAAAGAATCAACTTCACTGATGGGCCACAAGAATCAACTGCTCTGATGGGCCCCAATAATCAACTGCACTGGTGAGCATCAAGAATTAACTGCACTGGTGGGCTCCAAGAATCATCTCTACTGGTGGGCCCCAAGAAGCAACTCCACTGGGCCACAGACACCCTAGGATCTCCCTAAGGTTTGGTGAGGCGTGGCCAGTAGTCTTGGACCCTTCCAGGATCCTTTGGCCTAGAGAGTTGGGGAATGGGTTGGGAGCCCTTCAACTTTGGGGTAGATTACATCCATGTGAGCCCTTTTTTGCATGGCACACTACGTTTTTTGTGGCACTTGGATTTTGGATCCTTGCCCAAAAGGAATAACACTTTAAAGTGTATCTACAGTTTCAGAAAACTTTTGATTGATAAGTGTCTAGGTGTTGAGGCTCCCCAAGGAACTCTAAGACAGCTATGTTCGGCTCTGCTCAGTTGTTCTTGGATAGTTGGTGTTAGTGTCGTACAGACTAATAAGAACTATATATGTACAGCTCACCTCTCAAAGGATAGCAGAGAAGAGTAAAACACAGCCGTTGGGCCACAGTGCTCAGAGAAAATATCAGCATCCAACCCCCACCGATCAAGAATTTGACGTGTAGATATAAAAAGCCTTCTGAAACCCAAGGTATCTGTAAAGAGGCCTTCTTCATGTTCTATTTTCCTGGCATATATGATGTAGTCACTCCATCTTTGGCTTTTATAAGAAGTCATGGTGGTTGACATGGTTTTCACACTAGCTAGATGGTGTTACACCCAAAGCGGCTCCTGTGCTGATTATTTGGGTGTTGTATGGTTGCTTTACTATGCCACCTAATCTACTGCTCATATCTTCCACCATTACTTTAGAGTCCCAGTGCTCTTCTCACAATCCTCTCCATACTCATCTATAGTCATCAACAACCACCTCCCACTTCTGAGTCTCTGTTTTCTGTACTACACCTGCTACCATGATACCTATCAAGTAACTAGGGGTGTACTTAACAAAGGTGTCCTGGGCTTTGTACAATCAACACACAATCAACAGAGTGAGAGGAGATATGGAGGAACAGCATCAACTAAACTTATTGTTGTAAAAAGAGGAACACACTATAAACCCATAGGAGAGTACCAGCCCTGAAATTATGCCAATAGTCCTGACAGGTGTTGGCCGCAACTCATCTTCCTGATTTTCTAGTCCTGGGTTCTCATCCTCATCTCAGAAACTGAACTATTCCTTCCTTTAATACCACAGACACCATTGACTCACTCCACCACAATCAGTGTGGCCTTGGGCCCACCAGTGCAGTTGATTCTTGGGGCCCACCAATGAAGTTGATACTTGGGGCCCACTGGTGGAGTTGATTCTTGGGATCCACCGGTGGAGTTGATTCTTAAGGCCCACCGGTGGAGTTGATACTTGAGGCCCTACAGGGAAGTACATTCTTGGGGCCCAACAGGGAAGATAATACTTGGAATACATCAGTGAAGTTGATCTTGGGGCCCACCAGTGGAGTTGATTCTTTGGGCCCACTGGTGGAGTTGATACTTGGGGCCTATTAGGGAAGTTCATTCTTGGCGCTCAACAGGGGAGTTAATACTTGGGGTACATCAGTGAAGTTGATTTTTGTGGTCCACCAGTAGAGTTTTTTCTTGGGGCCCACCAGTGGAGTTGATTCTTGGCCCCCAGCACTGGAACCAATTCTTAGGCTCCCCCTTACAGCTATTGTCCATGACTGCACATGACTTTTTCACTCTGTCTTTTTCTTTCTGCCTCTTTTTTTTCCAGCCTTTCTCCCTGAAAAGCAGCCCAGGGGCCCCCCAGGTCTTTTCCCTATTTCCTGTGGGTCAGTCCGAGCCTGACTACAACTACTACTACAACCCCCCACACATGCATTTCCCACTTTTGCACTTCTCCTGCTTTATTAACCTTTGGACAGTCTCCAGCAATCCCTTCATCCAGCAAGCAATTATGAAAGCCAGGTCACCACAGGTGGCATCTCCAGGATCCAATCAGGTATGTGAGTCACTAACACAATATACATAGCAGACCCCCTAACACGAAGTAGGAGAACATGCATATATTGTAATAGCATGAAGAATCAAAATATAACAAGCTACACCATCACAGGCAGGCTCCATGCCAAACACCAAGCGGCACTCTTATCTGGTGAAGACCATTATTCAGGGACTGTGTCAATCACCATCCAGCCTACTCCAAAGATACAAGAAAATCTTCACTAAAACAACCCTACCCAGTGTTTTCCCATAATCAAAACGTTTATCCACAGGAGAGGTGCTCAGTGTCTGATTTGTGTGGGTCTAACTGCTGGGACCCCCATGTGCCCTCATTTGAACATAGTGGCAGTCACTGAGCATGCACACTACCAAAGTGTTGTAAGTCTATGGGGAAGCTGAAGATAACGGTATAGTGTACAGCTGTCGTTTGGTTAGTTCATTATTGTCCACCATATGGGCAGGGAAAGGAAGAAATGCCAACTCCAGAGGTGCCCTAAACTTCTTAACATGAAATACCGTTCTTTTGTTGGCATCCAAATGCCAAGACACTGCTCAATATTGTTTTAACTGCATCAATCAAGACCTGCAGTGAAATGGCCCAAAAGAAGCCATTAAGACCTAATTATAGGATAGTTAGAGTTAATTATCTTTCACTAAACAAAACCTGCAAAGACAGCGGGCGATACGTCTACACGGAGAGGGACTGGCTGTCACATGGATGATGGAGGGAACAAAATCCAAAATATCAACAAGACTCCTGATGGAACTGTGTCCAGGTTCTCTCTCCGAAACCCTGCAATTGGTAAAAAAAAGAATTGTTAATGTCTTTTGGAATTTATTTCGATAAAAGTGGTCCCTATAGTTGAATGGTCCAGAAGTGGTGATCACACCTGAGCCCTGATAACTGGATGGAAGGGAAAAATAGCACATTTATTCTACATTGAGAATGCAAATAATCAATAAAAACTTCATAAGAATTAAGAGGTTCACTTACATATTGTCATGGTCCATGCCACGGTACTTGTTGTGGACCACAGGAATGGCTATTTCCCTACTTCTGTCCAAGCTGTGTCCCCAGTTCCTGTACCTGTTTGTGTCCCTTGTTATTGCTGTTCTCACCTGTCCTCGCTCCTGATCCTGTCTGTGTCTGCACGCTGGTCTGGATTTAAAGGGAAAGTGTCCCAATTTCCTGTCCAATGACTTACGACCTCCTGGCATATAAGGAACTTCCTGCCTTTGTTCCTGCTCAGTTAATTAAAGGGGATGTATCGCTTCATCAGTTCGGCTGTTTTCTTGAAGCTTGATTTTCTCAGTTCCTGAAATCCAGGGGCGTTTCTTCCCCTCCCAGCTGGGTGTTTCTTAACTGAAGGGGGATGACATCATCCCCCCTTCACTGTTCATGCTCGCTCCCGAGTCAGTGTGCTCCCCCCACCCTCTCTGAGTCCACATGTCACTGTCCTCTCCCTATGCAGTCTTATTTTGTAAGAGCTGTTTACATACCACAGGCCTGCATTCAGTCTAGACAGTCTTCTATGAACTCAGAGCACTGATCTCTTCTCCTCTCACAGCTGGAGGTTTGTTACAGTTGAATCCAGTCTTCTATGAACTCATCCAGAGCACAGATCCGTCTCGGAGCATTGGGCACCGAGGCAAATTGCTGCTGTTTTCTGATTGTAGAAGCAGCTGCACTGTTACTGTGGAGCTGCTGGCTGTGCAGAGTGAAATGTTGCCGGCCCCTTATTCTGAGTGCGAGAGGCAGGAATGCGCGTTCCCGTGAATACGACCAGGGGCCGATCAGAATGTAAATTAGTAGAGCCGATGAAATAGAAGGAGTTGGGATCCGACCGACACTGGGGAACAGTGTTTACACAAAACGAAGATAAGGCAGACTGTGAAAACGAGACAGCTTTGAAAATGACATCCAATTGCAAAGTTGATTGTTTTCACTGTCCCCTTATTCTGAAGGCCATTTAATGTAATCATACAACCCCTTTAATGTCCATCTGAGCTCCTGACCACTGCTTCCTGCTGTTACCTGTCTGGTCCTGTGTATGCTTAACCCTGTTGTTCCCACTCTTCTGCATGTTACCTTGGTTCCTGTTTCTGCTGTATCCTGCCATCTGCCTGATACCCGTGTTCCTGAATTCTGCTGTTATCTGCCATCCTGATACCTGGTTGCCCTGCTGTATCCTGCTGTCTTGCCTGTCAGCCTGTGCACTGTGTTCCTGTTTCTGCTGTATTCTGTTGTGGTACCTGCTTGATACCTATCTGAACTCCATCACCTGCACTTTGGCTGCCACCGTGATTAGCCATGTCAGGGGTAGTGAGCTTGGGTTCCCCGCAGCAAAGCCCATTCTGGCCTTGCGGTGGGCTTCTTAGACTTCGCTCTCTGGCCTAGTCCACTATTTCATACCATCTACGCACGTGGTGGCCCAGTGGATTCACAACTGCCTAGTGATCAATGTGTCAGCACCCACTGACACATATATAGAGCTACTCGGTGTTCCTAGTGTATAGCAATGTGCATGTTTACCTAATGAGCAGGGTGCTGGTGGACACTCATGCTCAGTCAGTTCTCCAAAACAAGGTCTTTGCATTATGATCTTCTGTTCACAGTGTATATATGTTCATGTAGGTGCAAGTCAGCAGTCAGCTGTCACACAGTCACCTTGTAACACTAACAAGTCACATGACGCTGTGGAGGGAAAATGGCAAATTGAGCACAATTTGTCCATTTTCACTTAGGTGTACTCACTTTGATTGCCAGCGGTTTAGACGCTGATGGCTGTGTGTTGAGGTATTTTGAGGGCAAACCAAATTTATAATGTTATAAAAGTTGTACAATGAAAACTAAACATTGTATCAAAGAGTCATATCCTCCGTGCCGTTCCATGAAAAGATATAATACAATATTTACAAAAATGTCAGGGTGTACTTACTTTTGTGAGATACTGTGTATCCCAGCACTGGTAAATATGTAGGGGCCAAATTAAAGAGGTTGTATCAAATTAAAAAAAAAAAACATGGCTGCTTTCTTCCAGAATCAGCACCACCACTGACTAAGACTTGGTATTGCAGTTTAGTCTCTGAACTGTAATGCCACACACAACCTATAGACTAGAGTGGCTCTTTTTCTGAACAAAGCAACCTCGTGTGTTTTAATCCCCTACATAATCTTACATAATCTTACTTGGAGCTTCAAGTTGAAAAGAAATGAGGGTGGATTCAATGGATCAGGCTTCGTTTTTTCAGAATGTAAGAGTTTGTAATAGTAGTCTCCATGGTTACATCACTTTATGTGTGAGATTTTGACAGTGATCCTAATGATATAGTTGCCAAAATGATAAGTAATTTGCTGGGAGACTGATGCTCAGTCGGGGGGTGTGAGTCTATCATGTGTAAGGCAACTAAGCAATTAAGAAATCTCTTATCGTTACTTACTTGCTATATCGAACGTATCAGTTTTTAATAGTCTTGTTGTATATGTACAAATGACGTGTTGTAAAGATCATATCTGAGAAGATCTCCTAATTAGTCCTCAAAGACTTCTGCAAGAGGCAGACTCCAGAAAACTGATAAAAGCTTATATAGAACTGTTGCCAAATCTTTCAGAACATCTGGGAGGCTCCAGGAAAAAGAGGAGACCTCCCGGACACAAGGGAGCCAGATCCCAAATACTCACCTCTCCGGTCCGGTCTATATGCAATTATAATACCAGCAACCACGTCCCTCATATATTGAAGGTGTGTGAGTGGTTGTCTTATCAGTAGTTTTGCATTTGTGCAGTCTCCCTATCTATTATACTGTGGCTTTTCTGCACACTGGTGTGAACTGGTGCTTATCCAATGTGCAGTTTTTTATTATTCATTTTCCCTCCTAGTGGATAGGTGTGTGATATACTGCTAATTAGTTATCTGCACCTGTTATATCTCTCCCAAGTAGCAATGGGGCTTTTATAGCTTCCTACTGGGATTAGTCTATTGTCCAGCCAGTGAGCTGTAAGTATGGGCCTTGTGTTTGTGTTTTTGGGGTCTATAGTCTTTGGATAAGGTTAGAAGGTCGGGTATTTGTATTAGTCTAGGGAGTCTGGTCTGGGGGTCTGTATTTATTTAGACATCTGGTTTGGAGTCCTTATTAATTTAAGGATCTGGTCTGGGGTCTGTATTTGTTAATGAGTCTGGGGGTATGTTTTTTTTAAAGGGTCTGGCATCTGTATAACTTATGTAGTCTGGTATGGGGTCTCGGGTATGGGGTAGGTTTTAGTTTAGTGGGTCTTTTCTATAGTCTTTTTATTAGGTTAAGAGTCTGGAGTCTTGGTCTAGCGAGTCTGGTCTGGTCTGGGATCTGTATTTTATTTAAGGGTCTGGCATCTGTATTACTTGGATAGTCTGGTCTGGGGGCTGTTTTAGTTTAGGGGGTCTGTAGTCTGCATTAGATCAAAGGTTCTGGTCTGTAGTCTGTCTCTATTTAGGAGTCTGGGGGTCTGCATTTATTTAAGGGTCTGGGATCTGTTTTACTTATATATTCTGGTCTTGGGGGCTGTTTTCGTTTAGGAGGTTTAGAGTCTGTATTAGTTCTAGGGAGTCTGGGGTCTGTATTTATTTCATGCGTCCGGCCTATAGTCTTTAGGTTAAGTTAAAGGGAATCTGTAGCCATTTTTTTTTTTATTTATTACATCAAGCCCCTGATCCATATTCTTTTCCTCTCAGCCGTTTTTATTTCCTGATTGTAGATTTCTCTATTCGGCCGTCTATATATGATTGTGGGGAAGACATTCTTGCTTGCACTGCTTGAACAGCAGTCAGAGAGATGCTTTACAGCAGCTTCATGCACATAGGATTCTTAAGACAGATTCTGTCCCATAGACTTGTATAGGAGAGTTTTCACTGTGCAGGGAGGGAGAGGGGGAATCTGTGACATCTCTTCTTGTGACTGGTGGATTCTGTGTTATCTGTACACATAGGTGTCTCCTTTCAGTTTGACCCTCTTTGTGCTGATAATGAGCAGACACTGCTGAAAAGCTCTCTAAACAGAACAGGAAGTGTCAGACTATTATTAGGCTTAGTGGCCAAAGTGAGAACTGCAGGACTTAGGAATTATTAAAAAAAAAACACTGAAAGTGATATGGAACATTATAACCAAAAATTCCTAAAAAATGTGTTGAACATAAAAATGTGAGTTAAACAATAAGTCATTTTTTTATGACACATTCCCTTTAAGGTTATGGGGTCTGGTTTGGGGGTCTGTAATTTTTAGGAAGTCTGGTCTATAGTCTTTGTATTCATTTAGAGGGGCACAATGCACCTATCATACACTGATGTCATCTCCTATTGATATGTTATCAATGTCTGTGGTGAGACAACACTTGAAAGTGTAATCAATACTTGTATGAGTTTTTGAGTCAGATTCTTAAGTATAGGTGAGTCAACCCATTTAGCCCTTTATGGAAATTTGACATAATCTTACATCATAATGCCGGTAAAAAGGTATGGGGCGGGCTTACTCACTGAGGGCGCTCCATGTACGGTGGGTGCCGGCTGATTGTTATAGCAGACACCCGCCACTAACAACATGGAACAGGGCCGGTTGTGCACCGTTCCTCCTTCCCATTGTTCTCGGGATTACAGAGTGCCAATCAGTTATCATGGCAGCTGAAAGTCTAATGAAGCCTTCCATAGCTGCCTTGTAATTAGTTCTATGCTTATAATTCCTGCCTTAGAACCACCCTCTATATAATGCAGAAGGGTGTACAGGTGATTGTGCTCCCTAGTGCTCAAGGTCCCTGGGGGGACTGCTTGTCAAAGTAAAAAAAAAAATAAAAAAAAATTAAAGTATAAAAAATAATAAAAATTAAAAGTTAAAAACAGCCCTTTTTGCTATTTTACAAATAAAGAATAAAAAAATAAAAAAAGTTACAAGTAATTGGTTTCGTTGTGTCCATAAATATCCGATCTATCACACTATCCCGTACACTGAACACTACAGAAGGAAAAAGTCAAAAGCCAAAATTCCAGGTTTTTTTGGGTCATTTCACATCCCAGAGAAATTGTAATAAAAAGTGATCAAAAAGTCGCCTGTATCCCAAAAATGGTACCACTAAAATCTACACTTCATCCCACAAAAGAATACACCCTCACTCAGGTCTGTAGGTGGAAGTACAAAGAAGTTATATCAGTCGCAAAAATTTCTGCTGCGGCGTAAAGTTAAAGGGGTTGTCTCACTACAAGGATTGCTTTTGAGGTTAAAGATCTTGCAATAACAAGTCACTTTGCAATATGTGTCCATTCACAGTGTCCTACCTATTCCTAGATATCCCCTCTTGTATGGGCTGCATCAGCTCCTCAGGTTGCTATAATTACAGACCTGTTCCATCTCTCCTGATAGGCTGCCAGTGCTGGTCGCTATAGCTACAGACCTGTTCAATCTCTCATGATAGGCTGCCAGCACTGGTTGCTATAGCTACAGACCTGTTTGATCTATCCTGATAGGCTGCCAGCACTGGTTGCTATAGCTACAGACCTGGCTTCTACTGCAGCCTAGTAGAAGCCATTTGGAATTCAAAATGAAACCAAGAAAACAGGACTGAGGGAAGATGAATCAATGTAGTGAGACAACCCCTTTAAGTGATAGAGAAAGTTTTTATTTCTTTTAATTTCTAAAACATAATGAAAACCCTACATATTTGGTATCACTAGAATTATTTCCACCTGCAGAACACAGACAATAAATCCCTTATAACGAAGAAAGAACGCCATAAAAACAAAACATGGCTCAAGTAAGTTATTTTTACATATTAACCCAAGCTACAATTTGTTTTTGGTTTCTTAGTACACTTTATGGTACAGTCAATGAAACCTTAAAAAAAAAAATCTTGTCCTGCAAAAAACAAGCCCTCATATTTCTATGTAGTTAGACAAATAAAAAAGTTATGGCTTTTGAAAGACAAGAAGGAACAAAAAAAGAAGAGCCTTATTATTATGACCACAGGAAGAGGTTAAGCTTACTGTAAATTTTTTCCCAAAATTAGATTCTGACCAAATGGAATTTCCAAGGAGTGATTTCCTCACCTAACAGGCTGATACTCCCTTCTTGAGCCTTGAAAAAAGGGGCATTTTATTTCTGTGTTTAAAAAAACAAGTACCTCCTCTGTGATGTCATCACTCCACCTCCCATGCACACTCCTGATATTCAGTCTCTGTAGTTGAGCAAACATGTTTGACTAAACCACAGAGGAGAACTGTATTGTGCACAAGCTATATGGGTTTTGTTTTCTCCCTCTTATCTGCTCAGCAGTAAAGATAAACTCCGAGTAGGCAGCGTTCACTGACTACAGACAGGGGGGGGGGGGGGGGTGTGGGCTGTGCAGGGAGCGTCTGCATGTTTACTCAAATAATTACATTACAACCAACGGATTCTCTATACAGCGGACAAAGCCTCTGACACAGAAACAAAGCTAGTGCAGATGTCCAGTAACACTGCTTTTTTCTCCCCCTCCCTTCAAAGCTCGTTCCTGTGTCCTGCCATCAGATAAGAAGCGCAAACAACACAAGGGGGGCAAAGAGCTTGCCAGATCAGCTCCTGGTCGTAGTCAATGTAAACGATCAGGAAACAAAGGACATCTAAGTCAGGCTGCAGCTCACAGAGGCTTCACTTTTTTAAATCATATATATTTAGAAAAGTGGTGAAATACCCATTTTGGAGGATCCCACGTCAACATTAGCTCGTGGCAAAACCCCTTTAAATTTGATTGGATTCTGAAGCGCTGTGTTGGGTTTGTTATAGCAAGGTGGTGGCATTCATTGAAGGTACTGCATAGGGCACCTATAATCCTAAGGCCAGCCCTGGTTATGCATATGTAGACACTGAAATTTTAACTAACAACAATCATTGCCCAGAGGTGTTAATCCACCATCGACGTTGGGTGACTGTTCCCTAGAAAATAATAAGCTCTGTTATAAGGTTCGTGTCTGCAGCTTAGTAATAATATACGTAACATATGGCTCTATACAGGCCATGAACGTTCCCACAGCAGCTACATATTCTGCGACCTGCAGCAGATGGGACCTCTAGAACAAATGCCTGCAGGACAAGACAAGACCTTCTGGAATTTATGGGTCACCGAGGGAAACATTTGTATTCTGAGATGAAACAAACATGAGACAAAATGAAAATACTGCCGAAGTCTCGGCTTTATATCGCCCTCGTTCACATGCGGCATGAGAGTTATTACACACTTTGTGCACAGAAGATGCTGGAACTTGTGGTGCCTAAAATCCAACAACTTATCCAAATGCCTCCAAACTCATATCTGCTCATAGGTAAGAATAATGGGCGACATGTATGAACGAGCCTGCGCCATTTTTCTTGGCGTATCTTGTGCCAAAAAGATGTGGTAGCTCTGTTCTACAGATGTGTAAACAGACGTACGCCAAAACTCGCGCCAGACACGGGGCTTTTGTATGCGCCAAAGATATGTTATGCTTTACAATGCTTAGCACACAGCAGATTTAAGAACCCACATAGGACAGGGTCATACATACTGGCGCATTCTACACTCCTCTATATCGATTTAGAACTGGTGGTGCCAAGTTTCATAGACGTCCCTCAAGTTTTTTTTCAGAGAGAATTCAAATAGTAATATAATCGGTTCGTATAATAGAGAATGAGGACTATAGAGGGGGGGGGGGGCAGCCTGATAACTATATTACAGACTTTTCCCCACTTTTAATCAATCTAAATCCAAAAACGTAGAACCTTGCACTAAAAAAAGTAACTGTCCCACGACAGTCCTGAAAAAGGAGGCTATGCACTAGTAGCACATTTTTTTTTAGTGAAAGGCAGACATTTTTCCCCAAAAAAATTGCAGCAAATTTGTTTTGTAATCCAATACCACTACCCCCCTATAATTTGCATAAAAGAAAAAAATTCACTACATGCTTAAGCATCCAAGCATGGGCGTAACTATAGCCATAGCGACTGATATGGGGCCCAAAGGTTGAGGGGCTTCACTTAGGTTAAAAAATATTGTTTTTTTTTGAAATGAACAAGTAGTTGGTGGCTTGCTGCTCTCCAGCTCCACTATGGGGGCTCCATGATGTAAGGTGGTATTATTTATACATGTAATTATTGCTACTTATGCTGCTCTTTTAGTTTATCATTAGGTGGGGGGGAAGGGGAATCTCATTTTGCTGTAGGGCTATATGAATTCTAGTTCCGCCCCTGTACCCAACCTATACTAAGGATAGGCGATCAATGTGTGATTGTGGCGGTCTTAGCGCTGAGACCTCAGACCCATCAGCAGAACAAAGGGTCATGGTCAGGCTCGGAGTGGGCTACAGGGGAGCAGGGGCATAGATCAGACTGATATTTAGAGAGAAAGGCAGAGAAGAAAGGCAAAAGTAGTATGTATAGGCATGTACACTAGCCATGGGGTGGCCCCTAAGAATCAACTCCACAGTGGGCCCCAGAAGCAACTCCACTGGTGGACCTCAAGAATCGATTCTTCTGGTGGGCCCCAAGAATCATCCCCACTGGAGGGCCCCAAGAATCAACTCCACTGGTGGCCCCAAGAATCAACTCCACTGGTGGGCCCAAGAATGAACTTCACTGGAGGGCCCCAAAAATCATCTCCAATAGTGGGCCTCAAGAATCACCTCCATCAATGGGCCCCATTCACAACAGTCCGACACTGGCTATGTTTAGTGTTACTCGAATCTATCCCTGTTCAGTTCAACACTTGGCTTGATAGAACTTAAAACAATCTTAGGACAAGATATCCTGAACCCAAATTTTTTCACTCTGACTCTGACTCTAAGCCCTAATCCAGACAGTAACTATAAATTGGGGTAAGGGTAGAACATTTTTGTAGTAGGTTTTAATGAGTTATCTTACCTTGTTTTTTTGGGCAAAAATCCCCAAAAATCGATTTTTGGTCAGCACTCAGATTCAGGTTGAATTTGATTGTGACCCAATTCTGAAGCACAATACTAGTCAAGGTCAGGGTGCCATAAGTAATTTCAGGGCCCCAAACAGCTAAAACACAGGACGTGCATTCCAAAGAGCTTCATGAGGGGAATGGTTTGAGGTTTATGGGATTGTGAGAGTTACTGCTGCTTGGTCTGTAAGAGATGGATGTGCTAAGGGGGCCCAGGATTGGGAGATATGTTCCCAGCAGCCAGGAGAAGCAGGGAGATTGTAGTTAGGTTTGAGCAGGGGGTTGTATGGATTGTGAGAGAAAAGTCTTAGTGCTATGGAGGTCAGATGTGAGATGAGGAGACCATTGCCCAGGGTAGGTGCCTGAGGGTAGTCAAGGACTTTGAGGAATAAGAAGGTAGTGATGATAGAGGCAAAGAAGTGCATATTGTGTTTGTGTTAATAGATAGTGGACAAGGTCAGTGTTTACCTGGAAGTCTTTCCTTGTTCATTTCCGGTGTCAATTCTGGGACTAATTTTGCTGTCACACTTTCTGTAAATCACAAGGCATTATGGGAAAGGAGCTGAGAAGCTCTAGCGCCCTCTGTTGGATGTAACAAATCCTTTTGACCCACATCCAACAGAGGAGCTCCTTTCCCATAATGCCTTGTGATATGCAGATGCTTCGTGGAATGCAAAAAGGCCATTTTGAATCTTCACACGCCTATAGAGGCGCTCTCCCTAAGGAGAGATCTTCCCTTTCTGAACAATTTCTGTAAATCCCACTTTATTGATATCACCCGAATGACCCGGTCAGTGAATGACCAGTGTGCAAGAATATATAGCAGATTCAATGGGGGTGGGGAGGCGTGGTCATCAGTGTGTTCTCCCATTTAGGGTTAATGCCAGTTGTGCCCAGAATCAGGTCAAAAACGGTAAACTCAAATCCTGACTGTCCGAGGTCCCATATGGACCTGCAAAAAAACAAGAGTCTTGGGAGCTGTGCTAATATGCTATGTTATAAAATCATACAAACCTTTCTTTTTTCTAAATAAGAAAAAATAAAGTGGTATGGCCTGAATAGAATGAAAGTCACGTCCTGTGCCACACACCACCCTTTCATCTGGCATCACACAGCACATGCCTGAGCCTTAAAATTATACGACAGACTGCCAGCAAAGCCTGGAAATTGAATGATAAACAGGGCAGAAAATTGGCCCTTTTGAAATTCAATTTCCAGAGCGAATCCCAATTAGCTGATTTGTATTAAAAAAAAAATGTAAAAAAAAATGACTCCACTTTAAAAGCATCTGGGAATTTTTTTATACTAAAACCTTCTCCCAAAATAACGATAAAAAGTTCACTCGGGGGTCAAAACAATAATAACGGCATCTACAAAAATGTTCTCCTAGACACGGCCGCTCCTGTACTAAAGCTTTATCACCGTTGATATGAAGTTCCTTACTGTAACCAGAACGTTAGAACTGAGACTGTTAAAAAGAAAGTGACCCCTCCTGAGCATAGGGGAAAAAAAAATGGAAAATATTTTGAGAGATTAAAGCCCAGCGTAAGTCTACATCTTCTTGAATCCACATTAATTATCGAGGCCCCCTGCCGGGCAATGTAATTGGCTGCTGCCTGTTAGCCCAGTGCCAAGTTTGTTTTTTTTTTAGGTTAACATTACAAATGTTTTTGATTTTCATTAAAAACGACTCCGGTTTTCTAGAGATTATTTTAATGAATACACGTGACGTCGGCGCGGCCGGGCAGGCTCTCGCTCACAGCTGCCTTACTTTTTTTTTATATTCTTTGGTCTCTGCTGGTCCAGCAAAAACAAAGTGGGGAAAATGCAGCCGCAGCTTCTGCAGGGAAGTGAAGTCTCTTCCGAAACACTACCCTTGCCAAAAAGGAACTGAAATTCACGTGTCCCCCTGCTTGATGCTCTGATCAAAGTGCAGCTACTTCCCATTGTCAGGAGTACATTTTTAAAAATTTTTTTTTTTACTACTTTTTTTATGCAGTCAGTGGTAGTGACATATTTTAAG
This sequence comes from Phyllomedusa bahiana, assembly GCA_025379985.1. Classification (NCBI taxonomy): domain Eukaryota; kingdom Metazoa; phylum Chordata; class Amphibia; order Anura; family Hylidae; genus Phyllomedusa; species Phyllomedusa bahiana. The sequence goes on from JAODAL010011305.1 coordinate 57,984, forward strand.
CTCTGTCTACACTGTAGGGGATAAAAAAACGACCTGAAAACCAAATACTAAATACGTTCATAAAACTGATTTTTCTGTCCACTGCCTGTCAAAAGCTGCTGAAAAAAAGGCAGTTTTTTGCCACGATTTGCGTTTTTTGGCGCATTTTTTACGCGCGTTTATTGTCTGTTTTTTAATGTATGCATAAATTAAGCCATTGGATGTAACCCCGCCCTACAAAAGGGTATGTAAAGCACATTATCTTGTAGTCATTTTATGGATTTTAGCGCTAAAATACTTTTTTTTTACGGATTTTGCGCTATTAAAGTTATCACACTTTTGTATCTAAAAATATGTTTTTATGGATTTTGGCACTAAAATCCTTTTTTTTCACATTTTGGTGCTACAATACTTTTTTTTTTTTACGGATTTTGACGCTAATAAAGTTCTCACTTTTGTTGCTAAAAATAAGTTTTTTGTCGCTAAAATACGGTTTTTTTACATATTTTGGTGCTAAAATCCACATTTTTACGGATTTTGGCGCTACTAGTGTTATCTCGCTTTCGCTGCTAAAAAAAAAACGGATTTTCAGCGACAAAACAGAGATAACTTTATTAGCACCAAAATCCATAAAGAAAGTGTATTTTTGCCGACAAAAGCGAGATACATTTATTAGCGTCAACATCCTTAAAAAAAAGTATTTTAGCGGCAAAATCCGTCAAAATGTATTTTAGCCCCAAAATCCGCAAAAAAAGTATTTTTAGCGTCAAAAGCGAGATAACTTTAATAGGGACATAAATCCATAAAAAAAACAATTCTAGCGCCACAATCTGTAAAAAAACTTATTTTTAGCATCAGAAGCTAAATAAATTTATTAGCTGCCAAATATTCAAAGAAAAGGATTCTAGCGGCAAAATCCGTAAAAAAACGTATTTTTAGCGTCACAAGTGAGATAACTTTATTGGCGCCAAAATCTTCCAAGAAAAGGATTTTAGCGCCAAAATCCGTTAAAAAAAAAGTATTCTTGTGCCAAAATCCATAAAAAATCTTTTCTAGCGCCAAAATCCGTAAAAACACTTATTTTTAGCGTCAGAAGCAAGATAACTTTATTAGCACGAAAATCTTGAATTGCGCAAAAACCGTTAGCAACAGAAGCAAGATAACTTTATTGCGAATGAAGACACATCGAACCCTTGTATGCAGAACTGATAAGGTATAACCTTTATTAACACCCACTACAGGTGGGGCTTGGGTCTCCTTGGTGGGTTTTCATTGAAAAATCGCTGCAAAAAACGCAGCAAAAATGTGCCAAAAAACGTCCGCCGCTTCACATAGACTCCTGTAGTAAATTTTCTGCCCGGCTCTGGGGTTTTTTTAGAACATGTTGCAAAAGACGACCAGTGAAAAAAACGAGCAGAAAAAAGCAGCTCAGTGTAGACAGCCAGGGCCGCCAACAGACATTTCAGGGCCCCATACAGCTGAAGGACCTGGGCCCCCCCCCTGTAAACCCCACCCCCAGGAACCCGATCGCCCCGCCCCCAGCAAAAAAAAACGGCCTGTAGGATATAAACGCGCCCATTTTACCACATAATACAGTGTGCAAAAAAGAACTGTATTGTGTAGTACTATACCAAGTGAATCACATATCTGTCTGTCTCACATAGCTGTCATTCTAGCATATCATAGACACGGGCTAATAGCTCCATCCAAAATCCCCCTCCACCCACATAAAATATTCCCCCTCCCACCACATACAATATCCCCTCCACCCACATAAAATTTATCCCCCTCCACCCAATAACAATATCCCCTCCACCCACATACAATATCCCCCTCCACCCACATTACACTATCCCTCCACCCACATACAATATCCCCCTCCACCCACATACACTATCCCCCTCCACTCCATACACTTATCCCCTCCCCCACATACAATATCCTCCCCCACCTACATACACTACCCCCCTCCACCCACATACAATATCCCCCTCCACCCATATACAATATCCCCCACCACCCACATACAATATCCCCCTCCACCCACATACAATATCCCCCCCCACCCCCATACAAAAACCCACCTTCCCCCCGCATACAATATCCCCTCCACCCGCATACAATATCCCCCTCCACCCGCATACAATATCCCCCTCCACCCCCATACAATATCCCCCTCCACCCGCTTACAATATCCCCCTCCACCCACATACAATATCCCCCTCCACCCACATACAATATCCCCCTCCACCCACATACAATATCCCCCACCACCCACATACAATATCCCCTCCACCCACATACAATATCCCCCTCCACGTTTTCCATGGTCACCACATCACCACACATCTAAAATAATCACCAGCAAGGGAAAGTACAATGTAACTCCTATCAAAAGGGTCAGGTGTTCCCTCATTCACTCCCTCACAATCAGGGACACGTACGCTGCCACTATACCCGCACCGATATAACCTAGAACACTGCTATATGGAGACTACATAATGATCTGACACCAGCTCGGGTCACATCACATTACAGTGAATACAACACTGATCCAGTAAAGAAGTAAAATAACCCCTGAAATCAGGTACTCACCGGAGACGTCATATCTGAGGAGTCGTTCTCTTCTCTTGGGTCGTTCTTTAGCCCTTCCCTTCTGCATCCGTTCCACACCGTCATGGTGACTTGTCCCGGTCACAACTCATCCCTGTAGAAATTACACACAAATATCTTAGAATCCTCAATTTTCCAGCATCTCTATCTATTCCCACCTCTGTATAAACCTCCCAAGGGTGAGAGAGCGGGTACAAGCCATAACTTAAAGGCCTAGTATCCTAAGGGGCTGGAGGGTGGGGAGAGAACTGACCCCTGGAGATAATGCTACAACTGTGGGCTGCTCCCACTCTCAATTATTTTTACCAGGTTGGTAGACAAGACCCTAGATAGGTTGGCAAATGGGCAGGGTAATTAGACAGGCCCTATTTAGGTAGGTAGACTCCAGCTGGATAAGTTGCTAGGCCGGCCCCAGGTAAGTTGGTGGGTACCTAGCCATAGGTAAATAGCCCTCAGGTAGATAAGAAAGGCCCCTTTAGATGGGTATACAGTTAGGGGGTCTCCTTTAGCTAGTGTGCAGGAAGTCGGGCCTCCTTTAGCTAGTGTGCAGGGAGAGTCCCCTTTAGTTTGTAGTCAGTCAGGGGCCCCTTTTGGGTAGTTTGTTGGTAGTCAGGGCCCCCTTTGGTTGTAGGCAGTCAGGGCCCCCTTTAGTTTGTGGGTAGCCAGGACCCTCTTTATGTTTAGGTAGAGTCAGGGCCCCCTTTATGTTTAGGCAGAGTCAGGGCCCCCTTTTAGGTAGAGTCAGGGCCCCCTTTATGTTTAGGCAGAGTCAGGGCCCCCTTTATGTTTAGGGGAGGTCAGGGCCCCCTTTATGTTTAGGTAGAGTCAGGGCCCCCTTTAGGGCTAGGCAGAGTCAGGGCCCCCTTTAGGGCTAGGCAGAGTCAGGGCCCCCTTTAGCGTTAGGCAGAGTCAGGGCCCTCTTTAGCGTTAGGCAGAGTCAGGGCCCCCTTTAGCGTTAGGCAGAGTCAGGGCCCCCTTTTATGGAGAGTCAGGGCCCCTTTTTAGGCAGAGCCAGGGCCCCCTTTTAGCCAGAGCCAGGGCTCCCTTTTAGCCAGAGCCAGTGCCCCCTTTTAGCCAGCGTCAGGGCCCCCTTTTAGCCAGAGTCAGGGCCCCCTTTTAGCCAGCGTCAGGGCCCCCTTTTAGGTAGAGTCAGGGCCCCCTTTTAGGTAGAGTCAGGGCCCCCTTTTATGTAGAGTCAGGGCCTGCTTTCATAAGAAAAAAAACAAAAAAAAAAGCACTTACCTGAGCCCCGCTCCTGGCCACTCCAATCTCTCCGCCGACTCCTGCCGCCCTGCATAGGCGGTGCGGTGAAGTGACGTCACCGCGCCGCCTACGTCACCAGTAGGGGCCGGCGCCCGGCAGGCTGAGGGCCTAGTGCCTTCAGCCTGCCAGGGAGAGCAGTGGAGCGCAGCGCGAGTGGCGCGTGCTCCGCTGACACCGCGCAGCCCCGGGAGTCGGGGACATTAGTCCCCAACTCCCGTACCGGTCTCTGAGCGCTCGGGACGCAGGGTCCGGGCGTTCAGGGACCGGATGCACGGCCGGGCCCCGGGGAGCGACGGCACTGCCTCCGGGGCCCGCACTGTGGGCCAGCCTGAGTCTGGTTCGGCGGCTGCGCCGCCGGGCCCCGCTCTAACGTGAGGAATAAGGGGGCCCTCTTGCAGCCGTCCCCCTTATTCCACCGGGCCCCATACGGGAGTACTGGTTTTACCCCCTGTATGGTGGCCCTGTAGACAGCAGGAGGGTTTTACAATAGAAGTCTATGGGGACTGCTTTCAGTCGTTTTTCCAGCGTTTTTAGAAAACGAAAACGCTGAAACAACGGGCGTTTTTCTGCGCAGTGGAGACAAAGCCTAATTGTTATATTATGCTATATATGATCCCATAGCATAAGTCCGTTGAGCATAGAAACAGAGACAGTCTGGGGTGCAAATATGGGTCCTTCCATATATTTATTTTAAAAAAAGCAAACGTGCAGCAATAACAGGCACAAAAGAAGCAAACAAAAGAAAAATCCTGTTCGTTCGAGCACTTACTATACAGTGGTAGTTTCCTCAATAACACCTTAGCCAAATGGAGTTTGTGCAGCAGTTACTGGCTTCCTCCAGTGTATAGCTTCTCCAGCCCAAATACCAAGAAGACAGTTGCAGCCCTACCTAGTCAGCCGATTTGCTGACTTGTATAGGCCAGGTAAATCCTGACGTGGAACATGGGGAGTATGCATCCACCCAACACTTTGCTTGCTCCCAGTAAAAAGCCGTCCCAGAATAGCTGAAACAGCCATACTAACATTTTAAACATGTGTTAACTGCCTAATGCAGCCGACACCTATCTGATGGCTTTTTACTTCACCAAGGCTCCTTACCTTGGTGACATACATCTGCACTTCTCCAGGTACATACAATGAGCCTGGCTGGGATATATATACTGTCACAGACCTTCCCAGCTGCTGCCTTACAATATATATACATATACAGTATCTCATAACAGTAAGTACACCCCTCACATTTTTCTAAATATTGTATTATATCTTTTCATGAGACAAAGCTGAAGATATGACACTTTGACACTATGTAAAGTAGTCAGTGTACAGCTTGTATAACAGTGTAAATTGTTCCCCCTAAAATAACAACACACAGCCATCAAAATCTAATCTGCTGACAACAAAAGTAAGTACACCCCTAAGTGAAAATGAAGAAATTGTGCCCAAAGAGTCAATATTTTGTGTGACTATCACTATTTTCCAGTTCTGCCTTAATGCTCTTGAGCATGGAGGTTACTAGAGCTTCACAGGTTGCAGCCACTGGAATCCTCTTCCTCTCCTCCATGATGGTGGTTGTTAGAGACCTTGGCATCCTCCACCTTCAGTTTGAGGAGGCCCGACAAATGCTCTATAGGGTTTAGGTTTGGAGACATGATTGGCCAGTCCAGCACCTTCACCCTCATTTTCTTTAGCAAGGCAGTGGTCATGTTGGAGGTATTTGGGGTCGTTATCTTGTTGGAATACTGCCCTGTAGTACAGAAGGGAGGGAATCATGCTCTGCTTCAGTATGTCATAGTACATGTTGGCATTCATAGGTCCCTCAATGAACTGTAGCTCTAACAGTCGCCAGCACTCAAGCAGTTCAAAACCATAACACTCCCACTACTATGCTTGACTGTAGGCAAGAACACTGCCTTTGTACTCCTCACCTGGTTGCCGCCACACACATACATCTATTTTGAAAATAGGATCTCTAGATATGACGCTGGGCATGTGCACTGAACTTGTTTGGTCAACCATAGCGAGTCTTGTTCTGAGTGGAACCTGTCTTCTTAAACCACTGTATAGTCTTGGCCACCGTGCTGCAGCTCAGTTTCAGAGATCTAGGCCATCTTTATGTAGAAAAACAATTATTTTTTTCAGATCCTCAGACAGCTCTTTGCCATGAAGGGCAATGTTGAACTTCCAGTAACCAGTATGAGAGAATCTGAGAACAATAACACCCAATTTAACACACCTGCTCCTTACACCTGAGACCTTGTAACACTAATGAGTCACATGACACTATGAAGGGAAATGGCAAATTGTGCACAATTTGTCCATTTTCACTTAGGGTGCTTTCACATGGTGTGGTTTGGTGCGTTTTTGATGCGGTTTTTTGGATGCGGTTTTTGTGCAACAATGTACAGCATTAATTGCTGTGCCCTCCTGCACAAAAAAAAAACGCATAAAAAATAACGCATCAAAAGCGCACCAAAACCGCACCGTGTGAAAGCACCCTTAGGGGTGTAATCATGTTTGTTGCTAGCGGTTTAGACATCTATCACTATGTATTGAGTTATTTTGAGGGCTCACCAAATTTACAATGTTATACAAGCTGTACCCTGACTACATTGTATCAAAGTGCCATATCTTCAGTGTTGTCCCAGGAAAAGATATAATACAGTATTTAGGCATTCTCACTTTTGTGAGATACTGTATATACTGTATATTGTAAGCTTCCACTCACGTTTAGATGCGGCTCTGGGGATCGCAGTCCAATGTAGACAGAGACACAGACAGGTTGAGGCTTGTTCCAGCACGGATCCTCCCGTGTTTTATTGGCACAACAGGTATACAAAGAACGTATGCCAGATGCAAACCGAATAACAAACAAACAAAACGCCTGCTCGGCTGAGTGCTGACTAGACAGTGCAGTTCCCTCACTACACTTGTCTAGCAAACGGTCTAGGTGAGTTCCTGGGTACTCCAAGTCAGTCCCACCTCTCAGGCCAAACTCCTTGACCTGTATGACAGACAGGGCTGGTCAGCTGACTAGCTGACTTATAACGGCTAGCCCCAAATCCTGGTCAGGTAGAACAAGGGGAGAAGACACCCACCCAACGCTTTGCCTACTCCCAATAGAAGCCGTCCCGGGTTTTTGCTGAAGCAGTCATACTACCTAGAAAACGTATGTTAACCCCTTATTGAGGTTAACACCACACACTACATGGCTTCTATTTCACCAAGGCCGGGTAACCTTGGTGACATATTCCTTCTTTGTCTGGCGTAAGCCAGAAATCTCGCTGGGATGTACACCCCATTAAGGACCTTCCCAGCTGTCACCTTACATATCCCCCCTTCTGCTCAGCCCTGTGGGGAGGAGCACCTTGTGCTTCCAGGCAATGGGTACGTGACAGTGCGTCCGCATTGCCTTGCTGGGAACCTGGGCGATGCTCTACACAAAACCTATAATCCTGTAGAGCTAGGAACCACCTCATCACTCTGCCATTTTTGCCCTTATTTTGTGCCATCCATTTTAGTGGGGAATGGTCTGTGACCACCCTAAACTCTCTGCCCATCAGGTAGTACTTGAGAGATTCAATTGCCCACTTTAAAGCTAAGCACTCTCTTTCTACGATGGCGTAGTTCTTTTCTGCTGCTTCCCCATCAATCACCTGGGACAGTACAGCTCCCAGTCCCTTGTTAGAGGCATCTGCCTGTACCACGAATTCTGCCTTGAAATCAGGGGCACTTAACACTGGTCCTTGGCAAAGCACCTCTTTCAAACTCTGAAACGCTTCCTCTGCTTCCTTGTCCCACTTTACCTTAGTGGATTTAGACCCTTTGGTGAGGTCTGTAAGGGGGGCGGCCACAGAGGCGAAATTTGGCACAAACCTTCTATAATATCCGGCCAACCCAAGAAAAGCTTTAACCTGTCTTTTTGACACCGGCTTGGGCCAATTTTTAATAGCCTCGATTTTGTCTAGTTGGGGTTTAATGACTCCCCGACCAATGTTGTACCCCAGATATCGAGCCTCCTCAAGGCCTATGGCGCATTTCTTGGGGTTTGCGGTGAGACCTGCCTCCCGAATGGAGTCCAGGACAGCTTGAACCTTAGCCACGTGGGAGTTCCAGTCTAAGCTGAAAATAACTACATCATCTAAATATGCAGCTGCGTATTTTCTATGTGGCCGTAGGACAATATCCATCAACCTCTGGAATGTGGCCGGGGCACCGTGGAGGCCAAAGGGCAGCACCACATATTGAAAATGACCGTCCGGTGTAGAAAAAGCGTTTTTCTCCCTGGCTGCTTTTGTAAGTGGCACCTGCCAATAGCCCTTAGTTAGGTCCAGAGTGGTGATGTATCTGGCAGGCCCTAACCTTTCTATGAGCTCATCCACTCTTGGCATCGGATATGCATCAAATTTGGACATCTCATTTAGCTTCCTAAAGTCATTACAGAACCTTAGGCTACCATCGGGTTTTGGAATGAGGACTATGGGGCTGGACCAACCACTCTGACTTTTCTATAACCCCCAGTGACAACATTTTTTCCACCTCCTCCGAGATAGCCTGTCTCTGGGCCTCGGGCACACGATAGGGCCTCAACCTTACTTTTTGACCCCGAGTTTTTCTGTCCCTATTCATGCTTTATGACCTTTTGTGTTCTACCTGGTAAGTCCGAAAACACGTCTCTATTTCTCCCCAATAACTCTTTCACCTCCTGTACTTGTACTGTGGACAAGGAGTCTGAGATACGGACCTCTGGCAGCTCGTGACTAGGGACTTCCTTAGGCTTACACGCAGCACCAAGGGCTTCTCTGTCCTTCCAGGGCTTGAGTAAATTAATGTGGTAGATCTGGAGCGGCTTCCTTTTCCCTGGCTGATTACACTCTATAGTTCACTTCATGACCTTTTCTCGGACCTCATAAGGACCTTGCCACTTTGCCAGAAATTTACTTTCCGCTGTTGGAAACCAGCACCAACACGCGGTCACCTGGCTGAAAGGACCTTAATTTTGCAGACCGGTTATACACTCTGGCTTGCGCTTCCTGCGCTTGTTGTATATTCTCTCTCACAATTGGCATCACTGCAGCAATCCTATCTTGCATTTCGGCAATATGCTTAATGACACTGCGGTGAGGCGTGTGCTCCTGTTCCCAGGTCTCTTTAGCTATATCTAATAGCCCCCTGGATGTCTACTGTATAAGAGTTCGAATGGGGGAAAACCCTGTGGAAGCCTGTGGAACCTCCCTTATAGAGAACATTAGGTATGGCAATAACCGGTCCCAGTCTTTCCCAGCCTTGTCTACTACTCTTTTTAGCATCCCCTTCAATGTCTGTTAAACCTTTCTACAAGGCTGTCAGTCTGAGGGTGATTATACTGAGGTTTCTTAGGTGTGAAATATTTAGGAGGCGACACAGCTCTTTTGTAAATCTTACACATAAAAGGGTTCCTGGTCGGTGAGGATTTCTTTGGGATCCCTGTTCTGGTGAACATGTGGAATAGTTCCCTTGCAATCACCTTAGCTGAGGTGTTCCTAAGTGGGATGGCTTCCGGATAACGGGTGGCATAGTCTAGCACCACCAAGATGTGCTGGTGGCCTCTGGCAGACTTAGGAAGTGGTCCTACCAGGTCCATAGCGATGCGCTCAAACGGCACTTCAATGATCGGTAGCGGAACTAGTGGGTTACGGAGGTGTGGCCGTGGGGTATTAATCTGGCATTCAGGACACGAATGACAAAATTCCTCTACCGCTCTATATATACCGGGCCAGTAAAAATTCCGTTCAATGCGCTCCTTGGTCTTGTCTACCCCCAGATGGCCACCCAGCACATGTGAATGACCCAGCTCCAAGACCATGCGCACATGTGACTGTGGCACCACAAGTTGTTCTACCACCTCCGTTGGGGTCTTCTTTACCCTGTAAAGGAGATTATCCCGCACTGCAAAATGTGGATACCCCCAATTTGTGTCAGGTTCTTGCTGCACCCCATTTATGACTTTGACATTCCGCCAGGCGTTTGCTAACTTGGGATCCTTTAACTGCTCCGTCCCAAAGTTACCCCTGGCAACCTGCAATGTAGAAAATTCTATTTCTGGGGGATTTTCCTCTGAATCTCCTGCCAGGACCATTAAGGGGAAACTATCAGAACCCTCTGACACCCCTTTTACCGGACTTGCAGGTTCGCACCCTTTAGACCCATGTTTACACACCTTGCCTGCTTATTCTCCCATACATTCCAAAATAAGGGAAAATCCCGGCCTAATATCACATGGTGCATTAAGTCCTTTACAACACCGACTTCATGATTAACGGACCCACAGGGAGTCTCTACGGTGATTACGGCGGTGGGATAGTCTTTAGTGTCCCCATTTATACAGACCACCCCCAGGCAACGGGTCTGGAGTTTACCAGGATCCACTAAACTGGCACGGACTAGTGTCACCAGACTCCCAGAGTCCATTAAGGCCATCACAGAACGGCCTCCTACCCGGACTGGACACACTTGACGCTCGCTCGTAGTTTCTTTTTGGGCAGCATATACAGGCCTGGCAAAATAAGACCTGCGCCTCCCAACGTCACATTCCATGGGTTCGGTAATCATCGGGCACTTGGCGGCCACATGTCCCAGTTCCTGGCAGTGCCAGCAGACTACCTGGCCCCGTGGCCTGGTAATTAGGTCCTTCTTTGGACTTGGCATCCGTTTACCGGAACGCTCAGGAAACGTGCCACCCTCCATAGCATGATGTCTCTCCCCCTTAATAATAGGAACAGTCTTACCGTAAGCCGGTTTTTTCAGGTTCCCGGGGCCATGCAGGTCCTGGAGGAAGTCCTCAGTGGCCGTAAACCTCTCCACGATGGACACCAAGTCGTCCACACTTTTCGGGTCAGCGTACCCCAAGCAGCGCTGTATCCTCACCGGCAAGGCACGGACAAAACGATCACATACGACCCGTTCCACTACTTGGGCAGGTGTAAGCTCCTCCGGTTGTAGCCACTTGCTTGTAAGGTGGTACAGGTCGTACATCTGGGACCTCGCTGGTTTCTTGGTGTCGTACTCCCAGGTGAAGACTCGCCGCGCACGAACCGCCAAGGTAACGCCAAGCCGGGCCAGTATCTCCTCCTTCAGCCTTGTATACACCCTGGCGTCCTGGACTCGCAGGTCAAAGTAGGCCTTCTGGGGTTCACCCGTCAGGAAGGGGGCCAGTACGTCAGCCCACTGATCCTGGGGTAGCTGCGCCCCCTCTGCGATCCTCTCAAAGGTAACCAGGTAGGCCTCAATGTCGTCCTCAGCAGTCATTTTTGTCAGCGCCCGTTGCACATGCTGACGGGGTGCCGACTGCAACCCCTGAGATGCCTCTGGTCTCTCGGTTAAGGCTTGCAGAGTCTGGGTCATCATGCGCTGTTCTGAGGCTGTGTCCTGGTGCACCTGCAGCAGCAGACGATTGGTTTCCTGCTGGGCCTTTACTGCTTCCTCATGCACCTGTTTTTGTTGTGCACTGGCTTCCTGTTGTGCAGTAACCACTTGTTGGAGGTGGAGGTTTGACTGGATTAACTATTTAATCAGCTCGTCCATTTTTTTGCGGTTTCGTGCTGCAGTGTAGTAGCAGGTTTCACCCAGGACATGGTTCACCACGCTCCCTCTGTCTGTCTTTTTAAATTGCCCGTTGCATCCTCCACCATGTGTAAGCTTCCACTCACATTTAGATGCGGCTTTGGGGATCGCAGTCCAATGTAGACAGAGACACAGACAGGTTGAGGCTTGTTCCAGCACGGGTCCTCCCGTGTTTTATTGGCACAACAGGTATACAAAGAACGTATGCCAGATGCAAACAGAATAACAAACAAAACAAAACGCCTGCTCGGCTGAGTGCTGGCTAGACAGTGCAGTTCCCTCACTACACTTGTCTAGCAAACGGTCTAGGTGAGTTCCTGGGTACTCCAAGTCAGTCCCACCTCTCAGGCCAAACTCCTTGACCTGTATGACAGACAGGGCTGGTCAGCTGACTAGCTGACTTATAACGGCTAGCCCCAAATCCTGGTCAGGTAGAACAAGGGGAGTAGACACCCACCCAACGCTTTGCCTACTCCCAATAGAAGCCATCCCAGGTTTTGGCTGAAGCAGTCATACTACCTAGAAAACGTATGTTAACCCCTTATTGAGGTTAACACCACACACACATGGTTCTTTTTCACCAAGGCCGGAAACCATGTGACATGTTACTACTCCTTTTCCTCGTAAGCCAAAATCTCTGGGTTTAACCCCCATTAAGGACCTTCCCAGCGTCCCTTTACTGTATATTATATATATATATAATATATATATAATAAAATATATATAATATATAATACATAATATAATATTATATATAATATATATAAAATTTTGGGGTTTTGCTAATAACCTGAGTTGGTGGACGTTTTATGGATTATACCATTGTTCATGAATTACCAACTAGCTGAAGGTTTCAGTACAACCAGAGAATGGGCTTTGCTTTCTTCTTCCTTTTTATGTAAATTCCTTTCCCAAAGTACAGTGGTTTGTTTGCAGAACCTATGGCGCCAGCAGTACGTCACATGCAGTATTTGCCCCCAACAGCAGGAGTTTTCTTCAGCTTATTCAAAAATATCTGGACAAAAACATTTAGGCATTTTATCGTACATTTGGTCAAATGTCATACAGCTATACAGGAGGGGCTACGAGAAGAAACATATTTGCCGACCATGCATTGGGGTTCTATATGTGTTGGTAGGAGAATAGAATAGATTATCCAAGATAGGTGAGGTTTGTTAAAATGGGAAAAAGGGTTCCAGGGGTTCCTGTATGCTAAAGTGGTTGAGAACCACTAAAATTATTTTACAAATGAAACAACGAGGTTGACCATTTTAGGGCCATCGGGCGCCTAAGACACCACGACCAAGCTACAAGTACTACTTTTGACTAGTGTTGAGCGATTATGTTGGCCATCGACACCCTAATGGTCGATACCAAACCATCATCGACAAGATATTCAGGGCGATGAAGTTATGATTGAGGGACCTTTTTAAAGTCTTGGGAAGAAAACAACACCTTCATTCTTACACCCAAACAGGGCGGAAAAATCTGGAAATTTAACACCACAACAGTCAAATTGGAAATACGTTCTAACATTTTAGGCAAACACATTTGGGTTTAAAAAAAGCCACAGAAAAAAATTTCAAGACCAATTACATACCCTGTTTTATTCCCACACCGACCCTTAAACCCTGCATCACCCACAAATTAAAAAGTCCCCAGAAGCAGAGTTTTGAAAACCCATTTTATTTAAAACTGGACATGAATACCCCTGACCGGGAACGCAGCAGGGGCCCCCAAAACCCGCAGCCCCCCAGTTTTTAAAAAGTGCCGAAAAAGGAGCTTTAAAACCACCATTTTAGTTTCACGGGACATAGACTACCCTGTCCTGGCCACACATACCCCCAAACCCTGCATGACCCCAGATTAAAAAGTGCCGGAAAAAGGAGTTTTTAAACCCACCATTTTATTTTCACTGGACATATACTGCCCCTTCCTGGGTAGCCTTGCCCCCCCGTATGAGGGTGGACCAATTGACTTCACGGGAAAAATTTTGGGGGTTAACGCCCTGTCCACCAGGTCCCTTTTATCTTGGGCATTCTTTTTCTCATTTTACTCAACGTGCTGGAGGAAAGGGTTTCTCGTACTTTTCTCTGTCCGGCTCCATACCCATGCCTCGAAAAAACCTACATCGGTCAAGTTTTCCTGTCCCCTCCCTTGACAATTCGAGGAATTTTTTTAAACCAAACTTTTTTGTAAATGCAATTTTTTTTAGTATTTAATTCTAGAAAACACATTTTTAAAATAATTAAACCCCACCATTTTTTTTTGGTTTCTCTTTTTTTAATTGTTTTAAAATTTTTTTGTCTAAATACGGGGTTCCCAGGCATGTCCCATCAAACACCCCTCCACTGATGCCCAACGGGACATTCGAAACACAACCCTTAAAAAAGCTGCCCCCAAATTTGGAGTTTTTGGAGAAATTATGGTATACCCCCTACCTCTGTGGTCCATTGTCCAGAGGTGTACGTAGTCTTTAATTTACCTGGAGAAAAAGTAATCTACACCTAAAACAAATTAGAGTCAAACGCACCCATTTCTTTACCTGGGGTAAACAGTTAGTTTACTGCCCTAGCCAGACATTAAATTACGCTGGCCAAGGTAGAATGGTATTTTGAGACCCCTTGTTTCAGGGCACATTCTCCGCTAGGAAAAATATAATATATATAATATAATATAGCATCATCTACTTTGAAATATATATATAAATTAACTTTATTACATAAAATCAAAGTGATAAACAGCATTTACGCATTTCAGACCTTTATGTTCCGTGATCACAGCAATGCTCAAAGACCATACAGGTCTGAAACGCGTAAGCGCTGTTTATTGCTTCACATTTGACAATTCTTATGGTATAACATTTTTTACCTATTTTTTTAAAGTAGCTGGTACAGGATTTTTCTATTCTTCTTCATATATTGCTTTGCTGATGACCAACATCATTCCCAGCACGTTAAGTATAAGTCACTATAACTGATCAGAAATAAACTGCAACCCAGATTGACATCATATCTATTGATCTACAAAGGTGGGTGAGCACTATTTTACTTTTTACATTCTCCACCAGCCCTGTCCCTAGATATAACTCAGAGTATACAGTGTGCTGTACTGCCTTTTACAGAGAGTGATCCCATCTGAAATGATTAATGTTACAAATTTTAGCTTAAAGGGGTTTTGCCACGAAGGCATTTCATGTCTGGTTTGTCCTGCTTCACCTTTCAGTGTGCTCAAAAGGGGGCGAGTATGATTTGTTTCAATTGCATATCATGTGACGCAGCAGGCTGACATCACCATGCCATTCCCCACAGTGTGCTCACTCTAGTCAAAAAAAGCCCTGTTTATGAAAAAGAGCTGCATAGTAGCTACAAATTTGGGCCCTTGAGTAGTTAGAACTTCTGCCTTTCAGCATAGACGTTCTAGGTTCAAATCCCCGCAGGAGCTAACAGGATTTTTTGTTTGTCTAAATGCACATACCTAATTGAGGTTGATTTTTTCCTTTTATTTATTTGCACTGGCTAATTACTAAGTAGTACAGATGGTGGGAGTAGAATGACACCACCTGCGGTTGAACACTCACTCAGCATCGAGTGTGTGTGATTACTAAGGAGTACAGAAGATGAGAGTAGAATGACAGCACCTGCAGTTGAACACTCACTCAGCATCGAGTGTGTGTGATTACTAAGGAGTACAGAAGATGAGAGTAGAATGACAGCACCTGAGGTTGAACACTCACTCAGCATTGAGTGTGTGTGATTACTAAGAAGTACAGAAGATGGGAGTAGGATGACAGCATCTGCGTTGAACACTCACTCAGCATTGAGTGTGTGTGATTACTAAGGAGTACAGAGGACATGAGTAGAAGGGCATCACCTGCAGTTGAACACTCACTCAGCAGTGAGTGTGTGTGATTACTAAGCAGGGAAGAGATGGACAGTAGCTGCTTGAGAGGAGAGGTGATGTCTGAGCATGTGCGGCCAGGACTGAGGAGCTCTCATTACTGGTCGTATCTCCTAGAGATGAGCTGAACACTATGGATCACTAAGGGGGCAGCTAAAACAAAAATGGTACAGAATTTTTGATAATGATGATGAATGGGGAAAATGTTTATTATTTAATTTGTAAGCTTCTCATGTCAATTTTACTTCATGGCAAAACCCTTTTAAAGGATTTTAACTGTTTGGGGAATCCATTTTTATTAAAAGGGTCCAGTGACCATAAGTTGATCACTGGTCATCCTATACCTGGGACCTTCAGTGATCATCTACAATCAGAGGTTTAACTGGTGAGTGTTCAATTCCCCTGCAGCGCCTCCACAGGAGGAATGAAGTACTGCACAACTCTCATTGACACCGAATTGTAGGCCACAGTTTGATGCCTTTGTAAGGCACTGTATTCTTCTCTATGGCACACAGAGGTACAACATAGGCCATGAATTTCTATGGTTTAACACAGGCATCCTCAAACTGTGGCCCTCCAGCTGTTGGGAAACTACAACCCCCATCATTCCCACTGGTATAGATTATATAAATGCATGATGGGAGTTGTAGTTACCCAACAGATGGAGGGCCGCAGTTTAAGGATGCCTGGCTTAACATAACATGGATTCCCTGTGGGTATGAGTGTAATGCTTACACCCCAACCCGATCACCTTCATGCACAATTATTTTTACACAAACACCATTAAATTGTCAATCAAGTTTTAATGCATCATAGAGAAGTAAAACTACATTGGAATATTTAGGACGAACACTTTTTTTTTCTATGCACACTAAATGGACTGTCCCTTTAAATTAAAACAAAATAAATAATACTACTTTTAACAGTCCAAATACATTTCTTCATACATCCGCTCACATTTTATTCTTCTATCTGCACGTTGTAAATTTTATTCAAGAATAAAATAACTTAGGAACCCTTTAAACCTAAAAAACTACATTGCAAGCCGTATCTGAATGCGAAATTGGCATAAAACAACCAATGTATAACAAATGTGTTTTTTTTGTTTTTTTTAGTCAAGTTTGTTTTGTTCATCAGTAAAAGAATATAAAATCTTGGTCAACCCATGGTCAAGTGTATTAAAATAGATTTGTATAGTACTGCACAGTTTCTCCCGGAGTTGTGAGTATGGTGGTAGGGACTATTATCGACCATCAACCCCTTATTTTTATTTTTTTGTAAGACATTCACAACTGTGTGATATGCAGATGTACAGCGGAGCTGCCTTGTATTTTTTTGATAATGCAAATATTCTCTCAATATGAGATTAGTGTGATATGTTATAAGCAGTCTATAATGTTCGAAGCATGTGTCTCAAAATCCAGCGTTAAAAAATAAATAAATAAATTATAACATGTGGGAATGAGCCAGGAACCCAAGTACATAGGTACATACCACATTAAGACTACTTTGTTAACAAAGAAAAAAACATTTTTTCAAGAATTTCAAAAATAAAATCAAAATTCTAACACTGATAAGTAACAGCCAACTTTTTTTTTTTAAAGGTAAAGCTACCGTAGCTTGGATCTATAAAAAATAAAAATAATTGTAGTAAAATACAATTTTTTTTATTTTTATTTTCGTAAAGGTGCAAATCGGAAAATTTTGGAAGTCTGAAATTCCAAGTGGTTGTCCAATATACCATACATTGGATGAAGTTCGGTCTTCATGAAGGGAACAACACAGAGAATTTCGTTCAAGTTGTTATGCAACCATCGGTGCGTGAGTGTTGTATCCAAAAAGTATATAAGAGAAAACAACAGTCAGCTCAACCTGGTGTCAAGATGCACGGACAATGGAGGGCTCCAGTATATTCCAAAGAAAGGTTATATCAATCTAGCATTTTTTGTAAGATTTTTTGTATTTATATTTCTTATAATGCAACAGGAGACAGACACATTTCAGGCACAATGTGCCATTAATCATAGCATGCTATGATATAAATCGTTGCTATGATTAATGGCACATTGTGCCTGAAATGCGTAAGTAGTTTCACTTGTCTTCTGCTGGATCTTAATCAATAAAACACATGTAGATATTTCTTATAATGCAGCAGAAGACAGACGCGTTTCAAGCACAATGTTTCCGTAATCATAGCATGCTATGATAAATCATTGCTATGATGAAGGGCTTATTGTGCCTGAAACGCGTAAGAAGTTTCACTTGTCTTCTGCTGGATCTTAATAAATATAATACATTTCTATACTTTACAAGAATACTGGATTTATATAACCTTTCTTTTAAATCCCAAAAAGTCCATACATTTTTTTGTAAAACATAGATATTTATTATGTTTCTTATAATGCAACAGAAGACAGACACGTTTCTGGCACAATGTGCCCGTAATCATAGCATGCTATGATAAATCGTTGCTATGATTAAGGGCTCATTGTGCCTGAAATGCGTAAGTAGTTTCACTTGTCTTCTGCTGGATCTTATTCAATATAATAAATTTCTATGCTTTACAAGAATGCGGAATTTACAAAACAAGCCAAAACAACTAATACAAGTTGAAGAAACAGGCTACGCCCCCTTAACAGAGAAAATTAGGAAAAAAGGGGAAAGTCTTAAAACATCTTTTAATAACTAGCTATTAAAATGGATTCACACAAATTGTCCATCCTAAACGAAACGAAAGCAAAAACATAGGTGTCAGAAGATGGGACCAAAATTGTAAACCCTACAAGGCCCTAGACCAAAGAATGGCTACACGGACCCTACCCTAAAGAATCAGGGTGTTCGCCCCGATAAGGGCGTCCCTGTCTAGAATCTCACCCTGAACACACAAAACCCTAGTAGCCCATCCAGTCCCATCCTGACATGTTTCGATCAACCCCATAGGAGCAAAAAGCTCACTGATCACCTCAGGGGACAGATGGGGGGATAAATAACGACCAAAGGATCAGGAATGTAGAAAGACTAAAAAAAGATGCAAAACACACAGTATAGTAAATGGCCATAAAAGTATCCGTCTCCAACCCTGTAAGGGTATAACAGCGTGGGCTGTCTATTACAGAGAGACTGCCCCTTTTGTCCATTACTATGGTGTCACACATAGTTTAGATCTATATACCTGCTCCTATTCAAAGTTTGAGCGGCCATTTACTATACTGTGTTTTTGCGGCTTTTGTTAGTCTTTCTAAATTCCTGATCCTTTGGTTATTTATCCCTCATCTGTCCCCCAAGGTGATCAGTGAGCTTTTTGCTCCTACGGGGCTAGTCAAAACGTGTCAGGACGGGACCGGAGGGACTACTAGGGTTTTGTGTGTTCAGGGTGAGGTTCCGGACAGGGACGCCCTTATCGGGGCGAACAACCTGATTATTTAGGGTAGGTCTTTGGTCTAGGGCCTTGTAGGGTTTACAATTTTGGTCCTATAAACCCATCTTCTGACACCTATGTTTTTGCTTTTTGATTTTGTTTTGCTTTGGAAGGACAATTTGTATGAATCCATTTTAATAGCTATTTATTAAAAGTTATGTTTTAATACTTCCCCCTTTTTTCCTCATAAGAATGCTGGATTTATATAACCTTTCTTTTAAATCCCAAAAAAAGAGTCCATAAAATTGTGAGGCCTGTGAAGGCGCTAGACTAAGCTGACCATGTCGTATCAGGAAGACTAGCTAATAAAATAAATAGATGAATTCATTGTAAAAAAAAAATTTTTTAGAAGCTGAGTTTTTAAAAATAATGCACCCCCTTATTCCCATCTACCGTATATACCAATAAAAAAAATAATAATAAACATAATTTAAAAGCAACATGATATATCAGATTTTAGAAACCACTTGAGGCAGTTTTTTTTTCCTGTACCATATAGCAGATACTTCTGCAAGCATAAAATAAAAACGCATATTGTTCCTTTCACATTACATATTTTACAATAAAAATGCAGTACAAAAAGGTTAAGTTTTTTGGCATATTGTCTGTACTGGCGAAAAAGAAAAAAAAAAAGAAAAGAAAATGCTTGTAAAAAAAATCCTTTAGCTTTTTTTTTTTACCAAAGTTACCCACTTTGTCATCTTTGTACCTTTCAGGAAACCCCCAAAAAAAGACTCAATGAGAAAATACATCGATAGCAAAATAAGTACAAAGAACCTGCAAAAAAAAATTGAAAGAGTTGTACGGTCGTACTTTGATAAATAGTTCAGCGCACGTATGCACAAGCGATAGCATGAAAATACTTCAATGTCCCACTAGAAATGCTAAGTTTATACAATTTTTCTTTAAATATAGCTGCAGACCTCGACTGTATTAATACTTGGAGGAAAAAAAATAAAATTAAATAAAAAAAGTCAGCATTTGTTTGAAGGCTCTGAGTATTTACTAACATAACCCTTTCCAATATCCCCAGTGAAAAATAAACCTGAATACATGTGGCAGATTAGTTTCGAAAGGGCTAAAAAAAATTGTCCAAAAATAATAGAAAAAATTTGTCTTAAATTTTTTCTTTCATCATCCACGTCTCCCAAAATAGAGTTATGAATCGCTTCCGTACTAACTCTACAATATTTCAATCTTCTTGACGAATAAATGAAAGGTGAATGTTTAAGCAAGAACCGACCTCCCGTCTCTATGGTCCTTGCTTAATTTGGCCCTTTCTCAAAGTTTTTTTTTTTTTATTTTTTTCTTTTTTTTATTTTATTTTTTTAAATTTTCTCTTGAAACCGACATTTTTTTTAAGGCCAAAGTAAAAATGAAGTGAGAAAACTTATAAGCACTGAAGGTGTCAGCACGTGACGCAGGACACGCTGCTCCCGTCGCTATTGCCGCCATGTTTGTTGCTTGCGAGTTTTTTTTTTTTCTTTTTTTGTAGTAAGTCAGTGCTGCTTGTGTACTTGTAGATTAGAAAGAAAAAAACACAAAAACAGACTGTTCTTGCCTTCTCCTTCTTGGCGAAATTTTTGCTTAAAGTTATTGTTCCATCTGCCCGTGTCAATTGTTACTCTGAGACTGCTGCAGGCCTTTGTGAAGAGTAGGGGGGGCAGATGAAGGTTTGATCCAAGGGACCGTCAGCAACGAAGCGGTGGTCGTCATGGTAACCTGAAGCATCTGTTCGCTCTGAATCAGTCTAATGAGAGTTTTGAGACGTTCCAAAGACGACTGAGTTCCTCTCTGCTGGGCCAGCAAGCTATTCTTCAGCTCTAAGCATTTCTGTCATAGGGAAGGAAGAAAATATCAGAGTTATATGGATAACTGGATCGTTGCGTGAATGGAGAACACACAACCGTGGATGGGGCTAACATTCCCCATAGGCCTTGTACTATAACTATTACACAGTATCAACAATGAAGTAACCAAGGGCAACACCCCAATAGCCACTTTCCCAGGCCTTACGTATCTGGCCCCCTATCATATCTAGATCACTCTCCAAATAATTATCATACCAAAAAAAGCACCCAAAAAGAGAGTAATTGATCAAAATGTAAAAAATCTTTATTTAAAAAAATTAATTAAAATTATAAAAATATGAGGTATCACAAAATCACCAAAATGGTAAAATAGGGGATAACAACATCCCGTCAGCACTGTTGTAAAAAGTTTTAATTTTAGGCTTGTATCAAATATATATATGTATCTGCCAGTTATAACCAATTGTCCTAATCGGGTGTCACTGCCTGGCTAACCTAAATAACAAGCCGACACATAGAGCCCCTAATAGACATGGTTACATAACACGCTAATTAGAACACACTGATACTTAACCGATAAAAGTGGTGACTAGAGGGTCTCGCCTATGGCCCCACAGTATCAACAAGTCCGGTCACACACTAAGCAAGATCTACTACTACTACTCAATACAGGACTTTCTTCAGCAGTGAGATTTGTATTATTCTTGTATGTCCTGAATAATAATAATAATAATAATAATAGAAACATATCAATATTGCATTAAATAATAATTATGATGATAATAATAATAAAATTATAAAAATAATTAGTCATAAAGGCAAAATATTTTTCTACATATACTTTCCTATTTTATGATATATATACTGTATATTTTTAAGTATATCCATGACAACATGCATAACAACGATGAAAACTATTAGGAATAAAATAATCTATATGTACTAATATATATATATATATATATATATATATATATATATATATATGGTAGTACATACCACAATAATACAGATCATGAAGAATAAGATGGAAGAGTACATTATATATATATATATATATATATATATATATATATATATATATATATATACACATACATACTCATCCATCGTTTTCTTCATAATCAGTATTACTATGATATGTACTACCATATATATATATGTATGTATACTGGTACATTCCTAATAGTTTTCATCGTTGTTATGCATATTATCATATATCATATTATATTAACATATATATATATATATATATATATATATACACACAGACATACATAATGTAATAAAAAAGGGCAATGTATATCTACAGTATATCTGATAATCTGACAATACGTATGATATTATAGATAACAAAGATAAAAATATATGTACTGCATATAAAGATACAAATGTATATGAATGTACTGTATTTACCCAATGCCTATTAACTTTCTCTTTTCTCTCATCAGTAATATATATGTATATGAATTTAGATTTTATTTCAATATTATAATTATATATATATATTTTTATATTTATTGTTATACATATAATAAAAATATTTTATATAATAATTACATATATATATATATATATATATAATATATATATATATATATATATATATATATATATATATATATATATTATATAATTTATTTATATTATTGTAAGGGCCGCAGCTGGGAAGGTCTACAATGGAGTGTATTCCCAGCCAGGGTTTGGGCGTATGCCCGGAGAGAGCAAGATACATGCCACCAAGGTAAGGAGCCTTGGGGGAGTGAAAGGCCCATTGTTTAAATAGGGGTCGGCAGTACAGACTGTTCGACATACATTTAAGTTGTCTGTTAGTATGGCTACAAGCCATTCCCGGGTCGGCCTTTCATTGGGAGTAAGCATAGAGCAGGGTGGGTGCTTACTCCCCATGGCTCCACTCTGGGATTTCCCGGCGGTATATAAGGTCAGCAGGTAAGCTGACTGGGCGGGCTGCATCTCCAGTCTAACCCTTTTGGGCTGGAGACATTCACACTGCTGGAAGCCAGTGTCCTGCTACACTGTCACCCCAAGGTGCTAGTGAGGGAACTACACCTGTGTTTAGTAAGCGCTCAGACGAAAAGGAGTTTGGTTTTTGTTTATATGTTTGCTGTACATGTATTGGCCATCCGTTTTTTTTTCTGCTGGTGCAATAAACACACGGAAGCCCAAAACACGTTTGAACCAGATTTTCTGCCTCTGTCCATGCCTGTAGGACTTGTGATGTGATCCCAGAGCTGTGCAAGCTCACAATATATATAAATATATATATATATATATATATATATATATATATATATATATATATATATATATATAAATATATATATATATAGCTTGATAAAGGCCCTGACTGGGAAAAAAAAAAATATATATATATATATATATATTGTGTTATATATTAAAATTTTATAAAAATATATATATATATTATATATATATAATATATATATATATTATATATATATATATATAATAATATTATATATATATATCTTGAAAATAAAATCTAAATATTTATGTTTTATTACTGATGAGAGGAAAATTACCGTAGTTAAAAGGCATTATGTATATGCATTAATATACATTTGTATCTGTATAGGCAGTACATATAGACTTATCTTTGTTATTTATATCTTCATCTACAATAAAATACAATAAATAATATATATATATATTATATATATATATATATATATAACTATTTAAAACATTACTATAAATGCATAATAACCTACTTTTAAAAAACTTGTCCAGAGTTTGTACCAAAAAGTGGCGCCACACTTATCCACAGGTTGTTAGTGGCATTACAACTCAGCCCCATTAATACAAGGACAGATATAGCGCTGTTTGCTTTCACAACCCATCTAGCTCAGGACTGTGTAACGAAGTCATGCAGCGGCATAAAAATTTCTTGCTTAATATATATTTTGAAAATGTCCCCTTTCTCAGATTTGGGACCCTGTGACCTGTCCTCAAAAGTCCTGCAGTTTCATCTTGTGTCAACCAGTGCCATTACAACTACAAAATCAGTTTCAGAATCTACGGTAGAATGTGGCAGAAAGTATTTAGGTCTCCACCAAAGGAGAAATGAAGCATTACATGCTACCCCTTTAAATGAATAGGCTGTCCCCGTAATGTGAGAAAATCCCAGATCCTCCAAAACAAATGACAATCTTTGTAAGAAAACTTCACTGCAGCAAGTTAATGTGGGTCCCTGTCCACGAACTTAAAAGTCCTTAATGAGTTTAGTGAATGAGGTCATCTTAACATGAAATATTTCTGCAGATGAGGACTGTGGCTCCTCACCTTTATGGCATTGTTCAGGAGTCTTTCTTGGTCTTCAAGCTGCCTCTGTTCATTTTTTAATTCATTGCCTTTCTTCAATAATTTTCTCTTCTCCTCTTCTTTTACTGTAAAACAAAAAATATGAGTCAGTTGAGCATCAAGGTGAACATGAACTTGGTGCCGAGACGCTTTTTCTTACGGTAGAAGGCGCCCGAATGTATGAAACTGTTGCATGTGGGTTCATCTAGCGTGTTGTGTGCCTTGCATAGCATATTTTGGCACATTTTTGGCACATTGTCGCGTCCGGTGCAGATTGCGCCAAGTTTTGGCGTACGACTGCTCATACGTCCATAAAATAGAGCTAAGGCAGGTTTTTTGGCTCAAACTTCACCAGAAAACTGGTACAGCCCCGTTCATACATGTCACCCCAAGTCTATATATTTTATTGGGGGTTAATGTGTTGGTAGATGTATGAGAACTATTTGCTCCCTTGTTCCATACTTTCCATAGACCAGTGCTTTTCAGTCTGTGGCTCTACAGATGTCATTAAACTACAACTCTCATGATGACCAAAGGCCCGGAGAGGTAGTTTTGCAACAGCTGGAGAGCCATAGGTTGCAAACTACTGCCTTGTTGGTCTCTGTGGATGCTCTCTGTTACCCCATAAACCCCCTTTATTCTTTTCAGTCATAATAGAAAGATCCGCACCAGATTTATGTGTCACGTAAGACTGAACGATAGCAAGGGCCCCGCTCCATGGCACTGTTTCTTTCTTTAATACCTAGAAATTAACAAGAAAATAAAATAAAATTATTGGGGTTGGCTTCATGATTTCATTTTTGGATTTTAGAAAACTGGATTAAAAATAAAACAAATTAAAATAAAAATTAATGAAATTTCTGATGTCAATGTTAAGGAACTAGGGTGGTTCAGAATATGCAGCGGGTTGGTTACACGGCTACGCAGGTCCACTAGGGGGGCAAAGGATGGAAAGCTCTGAACTTATGTCAGGAAAGAAGAAAATGTCAGCTGGCGTAGGAAAAAAAGTTCCAATGAGTAGGAAAAAGTTGTTTATTGACTACAATCCTGTGAAAGTCTGACAATCTCTTGTGTTGACTACCAGATTTTTTACTCCCTGTCAGTGTTGATCAAACTGTTCTAGAAAACTTAAGTTCTAGTAGAACTTTTGGAATTTTTAGAACTTAAACCGAACCGAACATTTTACTGTTCGTTCAATTAAAGTTCTAGTTCTATTTCTACCTCGACACGCCATTTTCAGTATAGTTTTCAGTGCCTTTTTGCACTTTTGGCGGTCATCCAATCACCTTTCTGCACTTTTGGCGGCCATCCAATAACCTTTCTGCACTTTTGGCGGCCATCCAATCACCTTTCTGCACTTTTGGCAGCCATTCAAGCAGTGCAGAGCACAGAGAAGTGTCAAAAACGTCATCGCTTAGGTGTAGGGCTCTCATTGGCTGCTAAAATCTCATGACCATGTTATATATATATTTCACTGTATTGCCTTGTGAACGCCATTTTCAGCTCACGCTCTGTACTGTACAGACTGCTCTTAGTTAGATAGCATTTTCCTCTATATAGACAGCAATAGTTAGGGAGTTTGGTATTGCTGGCTGCATCTTTTCCAGACCCAGAAGCTGTTATTTGGCGATATTTGCAGGCTCACATAATGCCTAACTCTCATATACATGGATATATATTATACAGAGTGCTTGGATTTGCTAAATCATACTCAGTGCCCAAAAGTTCTGTATTTACAGTTTTGGGGGTTCAGTAATTGTATAATACACCTTTTCCAAATCTCCTATGTTTCAAAGGGGCTTTTAGGCCCCCTCTGGATGCCAGGCCCCGTAGCAGCTAATATCGCTGCATCTCCTATAGCTACGCCCCTGCTTGCAAGCTGTCCTCATCTTTTCAGTTAGCTGTAGAAAGGAATGAAGTATTTTAGCCTCTCAATTTTTTTCTGTCACTCTTAGACCAATTTTTCTTCACTAAGTTGTTCCACGTATCCAGGTTACTGTTATGGATGGTAATTCCAGCTTCTCCTCACCTGTATAGGTATAAAAATTACCCAGAATATCTTCTCTCATAGACTTTGATGGGGTTCGAAGTTCGAATCGAACTTCGAACCAAACTCACAAAAGTTCGAGGTTCTAATAGAACTAGAACTTTTTAATGTTCACTCAACACTACTCATTGTGGCTCTTGGGAACCCCATCTAGGGTAGCAGCCTCGTTGCTGAACCCTCTTTGAAAGCTTGAATGGCAGTAAGGCTTCATCGAATGGAAGTAAGTAAAGATGTTTGACCATTGTATGGTCTTTTGGCTCAAGGACGTCAGGCACTGTTGAGAACATTCTCAGTTTGGAGAGGTGCTTGCAATAAATTGCAATTTTTGTAGGATATTTTTGGTTCATTTTATAGTAAATAAAGCAGTGGTCAAAACAAGAAGACTTGATATTTAGTCATGACAACAGACAAAAAAAAAAGTCAGTTAGCCTATACGAGGGATTTAGTGGTCACCCATTTACCTTCTGCTGGCACTTTGGACACATCCAGACTCCTTTGGGTGCTGTCTTCACTGGTGAATTTAAGCAGTCTAAATGGTAAGCTCTTGGGCATGTTCCACATCGCTGTAAATTGTTGCCCCGTTTACATGCTGAGCAGTGTACGTCATGATTGATCTCATCCTAAAGAAGAAAAACAAAACATTTTTAGAAAAAACATTTCAGATTGGCTTTCATAAGGCAGATATACAGTCAACGTAAATCTGTGGCCTCAGTCACTCAGTGACCTTCTACATAAACAATGCTCAAATAAACTGGGCATCCATGTTTTAGTATAAGCACATGAAAATTAAATTAGATGGCCCCCATATCTTAGGGAAATGATTGTGATATTAAAAAAAAAACCTTCTCAGGTCTTTAAATATATGGAACAGAGAAGCAACCAATGTGAACCCATGTACAACTCTTCCATCTAGAAATCTAAGAACGAGCTGGCCACGGGTTACCCCCACCTTCTACAAGGGATGCCAAGTATGTGCGGCTAAACGAGATAAATCTGCCAACACCAAAATGGAAGAAGCCCATTTTGATTTTTTTTCCATGGACTCTCCTCCATGCTGATGAAATCCCTGCACAACCGATCATTTATTCCTTATGTTTCGTTGGCCAGGGTTCAAAAGAGGCACCATGTCCCAGGTTTCATATGATATCTCATATCCCAATTTGGGATACATGATGTGCTAAACTTGTTCATATGAATTAATTTTTTAAAATTTTTTTTTACGTTGGGTGCAAAATGCTGATGAGTTTAAAACATTAGTTGTCGAGTTAATGCCAGATTACATAATACAAAACCAAACATACAACAGAAACTAATAATATGAAAAAAAGACATGTGCACACCCACACAAATCAATGACCCTGTGAAATGACTTTCTATTTTTCACACAAACAAAAAGTTATTTGACTTCATAAAATATCCACCTTCCTTTCTATTTTAGAAGATAAGCTTTGGTATGAGATGACATTAAAACCCCCATGATGATTTAGTGGCATGTGTAGCCTTCAGGTTTACAAACACAACACAATATCAGCAGCACTCTATAAGCACTAAAAACCAGTCAAAGAGAATATAGAATTTTTTTCAAAAAGCACTTCTGCTACTCCAGAATACATGAAAATACGTGAAAATTTGAGATTTTTAGTGTACATCTTTGATCAAAACTGTAATTGCCAATCTACTGCATCAAGTTGACCTCAATACAGAGGTTGTTTTGGATGTGCTGACCTTTTTTGCTTCTTAGACTGTTTGTATGGGATAGTGTCTGGCCTCAATTTTGGTTGCCCATGCACACAGACTGTTTTTAATTAGAGCAGAATGTAGTTGGGATCTTCTCTCCCTGAAAACATGGAGGTCTGAACAGACACAAAGAAAGGTAAAATGTCAGAGTAGGTCCCCATCTGTATTGAGGTCACCTTCTCGCATTAGATGGGCAATTACAGTTTTGATCAAAAATGTTCACTAAGAACTTCAAATTTTTATGTATCCTAAAGTAGCAGAAATATTTTTTGAAAAAAAGTCCTCTATTCCCTTTGACTGTTTTTTAGTTCTTCTAGAGCGCTGCTGATGTTATGTTGTGTTTGCATTGCTTTTTGCTGCCATACCAGCCTGCTTCTATAATAATTTTTTTAATTTTTGCTTTTTAGCCTTCAGGTTTCTTACTGCAATCTACAACACAGGACTCACCCTCCTGGGGCTACCACTAATTTGTTGGAAGCTTGACTGGCTATAATTATGATTATAACACACTACTACCTACTGTTAACCCTAGTAAGGGGAGGTAAGTACTGATCCTTGATCCTTTTGAGAACTTTCAGCTTGGAGAATGTGGTGGTGGTGGCTTCTCTTTTTGGAAAGGACTTTCTCACAAACAATTTTTGGGTAAGATGGTCATGCATCTTGGCTTCTTATGTAAATTGGGTGATAGAAAACATGATCCACAGGACTGTTATGGAATTTCAGGGATTATGAATTGAAGCTACAGACTGAGATTTAATATGCCATATTGTTTTCTTTTTTTGGAGGGTGGATTTTTTACTCTATGTTTTTGTAGAGGATAAGGAGTACTACCTAGAGCTAATTAACTGTTCATCACGGATTCTCCAAGATGTTCCAGACTGTCTATGTGCAGCTTTAGACCAGGACCAGTATGGCTATTTTGTCCATTAAAGGAGTTTTCCAAGAAATTAAAAAACCTCCCTTGCCCCACTGTGCTAAAATAAAAATGTAGCCCATACTCACCTCTCCCATCTCCACCATTCCAGCACTGCCAGAGCTCCAGTGTGTCCACCCAGTCCCTCATCGATGACATCATGCTCATGGATCACATGAGGCTGCAACCAATCGCATGTGACCACAGAGTTCAGTGATTGGCTGCAGCATCATGTGATGCATAAATGTGACCTCATTAGTGAGGGACCATGGGGAACACCGAAGCTCTGGCAGTGCTGGAACAGTGGTGATGGGAGGTGTAAGTAGGAGTTCATTTTCTATTTAAGCACAGTGGGAGGCGGTAGGGAGGTTTTTAAAAGTCTTGAAAAACCCCTTGAAGTTACATCTCTAAATAGTGATTTTTTTTTGCATAATGGTGTAATGTGATAATAAAAAAAGCACCGAGCCGACATACCTTCCAATGTGAATCCGTAATCGCTAGCACATGAAGAAGGCAGAAATAGGTTAGTGATTAAGTAAAAATAAAAAAAAAAGGGGAACAGGACGGAGGCCCAATTTGCAAGTTTTCTGTCAGATTGAATTGGTCGGTTTGTCCTTGCCAATTTAGAATGCATTAGGGAAATTTTCCCCATGCGGGGGTGGTAATGATGGGGGACATATTAATGGAGGTACAGAGTATTATGTTTACGAAAAAAAAAGTTTAAAGTAGGAACTCAAAGGTGTAAAAAGGGCTCAATTTAAATTGTGAAGGGGTCCCAATCCTCCCAACTTTTAAGACGGTCAAAGAGGGACATGTATGAAATTTGGCGCCCACATACCAGTTCTAAATCATAATAGAGGAGTGTAGAATGTGACTTGTTGCATGTAGGCTCATAAATATGTCATTGGGGCCAAAATGGTCCAAAAAAAAAAAAAAAATAGAATAATTTACCTGTGCCCATTGCCGTTGTTGGTCCCGAACTCCCGACAAGTTGCTCCTCTCAACTTCTGGGTTCTTGTCCCGACACAGAGAAGAAGCTTGTACTCCATCCACTTACAATAGAGGGCGAAAACCCCTCCATCACGCCATAATGTCAGGTTTAGAGCCCGGAGATTGAAAGGAGCAGATCGCTGGAAGCTCGGAAGTGACAGAGACAGGTGACAGATCTAGTAGGTTTTTTTTTTCTATCTTGGACCACCATGGCTTCATTGACTCTTGATTTCTGATTTTTTTTTAATGGACAACCACTGGCTTTGGTGCAAATAAAAGTCCAATTTTTCCCGCAAGATAAGGGGTAGCCATAGGTAAATTGTTTGGGATTACGTTGCTCACTACAGTATTCATGTTTTGGCCCCTGTTTAAAAAATCATATTAAAGGGGTTTTCCCACGATGTAATTTTGACGGGGATTTCCAAAAATGGGTATTTAATCACTTTTTTAAATTACGGATTCAAAAATAAAGCCGTTAGAGCTACAGATTGCCACCCCTTTTTTCCTGAAAGTTTCATTGACACGCCAGGACATACAGGAGGATTTGGCCCGTTGCGGTTTCACTATTTAAACTGATGACGGGGAACATGAACGAGTTTGAAAGGGTTGGGGGAAATTTCCCTTTTGTCTTTTGTATAGAAATCCCTGGTTTTAAGAAATTTTGAGTAAACATGCAGACACCCCCCTGTCCGTGCTTTTGCTCACCCCTCCCCCCTTTCCCCCCCGGGGCCTCAGCATGCTGAGTTTATCTTCTCTCCTGAGCAGATAATAGGTAAGGAAATCACTTCTTGGCAAAACCCCTTTAAGGCTGACTTCATACGAGCCGGCAGCCAAACCACATCTAATGGCTGCATGGATTTGTTGGTAAAACAGCAATATAATAAGTAAACTCATGCTCACATGCAGGCATGGTTTTTCCCCAACGTGGCTGCCGGAGCGTGTCAACCCAGCCTTACGGTCATGCTAAACGGACCAAGGCAAGGTACTCTATATATCAAGGGCCTATTTTCCAAATTCAACCCCTCCCACCCAACAATAGTTATTAGTAGAGGGTTTGGCAACCCCTGTAGACATTAGATTGACAACCGGACCTCCCTGCAAGCATCTAATATCTATGGCCACCTTAAAAGGGGTTGTCCTGTGAAAAAATATATTTTTTAAATAGTAGCTCCCATAGTTTGGCACGATTGCAATGTGCTTTTATTACATTTTCTATGGGCTTCCTCCAGTTCTACATCAGCTGTTTAATGATCATAAGCTCGGTAGTTCTGTGTCTGGGCACAAAGGAGAGCCCGTGTCGAGCCCCAGGGTCGGGGTCCAAAGAGGGTTTGGCTTATTTCAGGGTGCTTTTGAAGGAACCCCTTCCCAAAAATTTAACATGAGGGAGGAAAGGGGAAAACTCTCCTTGCGGAGAGCACCCTATAGGGGGGGTAGAGGGTTTTTTGATTGCCTTTTTTTTCCCCCCTATAAGCATTGTTATTCGGCATTATGGGAAAGGAGCTGGGAAGCTCAAGCGAACTCTATTGGATGTAACAAATCCTCAATTTGCTTCTTTCACTGAATCTTTAAGAAGCAAAAGGGAGATTAGCCAAGCCAGTATCACTTATCTACAGGCAGGTGTTTTGGGGTTTTGCCCCTCATCAATGTATAGCAGAGTGATACTGGCTGGCTGAGTGGGAGGCAATAAGTGGCTCAGAAAGGGGAATATCTCTCCTTGGGGAGAACACCATATAGGCGTGAAGAGTTTTGAGATTGCCTTTTTGTCCTCCACTAAGCATCTGCATATCACAAGGAATTATGGAAAAGTAGCTGGGAAGCTCATGCGCCCTCTATTGGATGTAAAAAATCCTCAATTTGCTTCTGATTCACTGAATATTTAAGAAGCAAAAGGGATATTATCCAAGCCAGTGTTACTCATCTACAGACAGCCATTTTGGGGTTTTGTCCCTCATCAGTGTATAGCAGAGTGATACTGGCTGGATGAGTGGGAGGCAATGAGTGGCTCAGAAAGGGGAATATCTCTCCTTGGGGAGAGCACCATATAGGTGTGAAGAGTCTTGAGTTTGACTTTTTGTCCTCCACTAAGCATCTGTATATTACAAGGCATTATGGAAACGGAGCTGGGAAGCTCAAGCGCCCTCTATTGGATGTAACAAATCCTCAATTTGCTTCTGATTCACTGAATCTTTAAGAAGCAAGAGGGATATTATGCAAGCCAGTATCACTCATCTACAGACAGCCATTTCGGGGTTTTGCCCCTCATCAGTGTATAGCAGAGTGATACTGGCTGGATGGGTGGGAAGCAATAAGTGGCTCAGAAACACATGAGGTAGGAAATAGGGCATATACTGAGACTGATATAGGAGGGAGGAAGACAATCAAAGCACAGCAAAGGATCCTGGGGCATGTAGCAAAAAGGAACATCTTTCAAACAGGAAATGCTGTGGCTGGGCTGTAGGGGAAGGAGGCTACATATAGCACAAATTACATGAAAAACATAACAAGGAGATGAATGAAGACTCAGGTTAGACATTTTCCCCTCTTTTGTTTTGCTGTTCAACCCCTTTAAAGGCCCATTAATAATCTGGGGGTCACCTAGTTTTGATCCATTTCTGAAAATTTCAAGTGACACCTAATAAATGGCTTGATAAACTTCTGTGCATGGGTGGAAAATGATTCAAACTCCGTTTTATCACCAGTGAATGATATTATTACTATTCATCATCGATCCCTTGCTCCTTTGGACAGGCAATTATTGTCGGAGACGCTTGTAATTCCACTGATCTCATTGACATTCTCCGGACGTACGTTAGCTAAACCCATAGAGCTAGAAAAGAGGTTCTGTTTGCAAATCAAACTAGTTTTCAGCACTCTAATGAGGGCTGTGCACGGAGTAATACTCTATAGGACTGTACAAGGTCAACTGCTGATCACTCCAGGGCTTGACTTTCAATGACATTCAGCCACTAATATGAATTACCTGAAAATATCCTATTTTCTGATTAGTGACTAATCAATTTGCTCACAAAACAGCCTGAGGTCCATTAATCATAGACCTCATCCCTAAGATGAAGCTCCTAATAACGCTGGATATTAGTTAATAAAACCCAATAGACTGTTTAAAGGTTGCCTGAAAATAGTGATGAGATCTGTCGGGCAAACAGAGAGATGATAGGAAATCTGCAAAGGTGTTTATAGAGTAGTAGTGGCCCTAAAAAAAACTAGAAAACCCATTTTGCATGTCCTACCCCTTTGGAAGTCCTGCTGTTCATTGGGATGTTTGGGGTTGGAGGTCCACAGTTGTTTAGAATTACTTCCTTAAAGGGGTTTTGCCATGAAGTGAGTTCCTTACCTCTTATCTGCTCAGCAGAGAAAATAAACAAATCATGCTGAGTCATGAACGGCTGCAGGGGTGAGAGGGAGGGGGGGTGAACAGAGACCAGGAAGCAGGGAGCGTGTCTAAAGTTTACTCAAACAATAACATTACAACCAGTGGATTCTCTATACTGCAGACAGCCTCATACACTGCACTTTCTCCCCAGCCCCTTGCAAGCTCCTTCATGTTCCCTGTCATCAGATAAGAAGTGCAAACACGCAAGCGCGGCCAGATCAGCTCCTGTCAGTGTTGTGGTCGTGTCTAATGTAAACTTTCAGGAAACTAAGAGGGACTGAGCAATGCTGTAGCTCTCACAGGCTTCACCTTTTGTAATCACGTATATTTAGAAAAGTGATTAAATACCCATTTTGGAGGATCCCACGTCAACATTACATTGTGGCAAAACCCCTTTAAGGCGGCTCTCTATTTTTTGTTGGAAGGTCCCACTAACATTAAGCTCACCAAGTGTAATCTATGGAAGAACCAAGTGTTTCATTCTCCTGCAGCACCTCCACAGGTGAAATGAGGCATTACACAGTCCCCACTGTAATCAATGTAATGCATGAACATGTAGGGTCCTCCAGAGCAAGAAACACTCTCTCTATTTGTGATTGTGCTATACAGTGTGCCAAAAGTGGTATATAATAACATTCCATTCTGATGTCAGCAGAGGATGCCACTCATATCACCCTGCACAAGGTATCCACTCACTATATTAATGGGCCCTACTTTGGTTTACTCATTTTATGAAGAGATGAGGCTTGAAGGACACTGTGCCTGTTATTGTTATGGGGGCACCCTATGGAGACAGTGGCTGGCACTGTATGGGCAAAGCCAGATTATAGGGCAGGAAAATGGGAAAAAAAATCCATCTAGCTTCTATGATCAAGGACAATAATTTATAATGGTGTTATTTGGACACTGTATGGCACTTTTATTGGTGCACTTCATGGCAGTTTTCGAAAGATTATAGTTAGGGTTATTTTTCTGTTTTTAATATTTTATATTTGTCCTCACTAAACTATAAACCTTCCTTCCAATAAAAATTTAGAAGGCTCTAATAAAAATGCTTTGACCCCGGTCCTCCCAGTTTGGCCTTCTATGTGCAAAGCGGTACTAATTCCCGTAAGGTCTAAATATTAGTGAGGGGCTGCGTGATTGGCGTTTAAGTAGGCCTTTACGTCAGGCAGTTAAAAATCTTTTACTGCTCTTACATGTATTTGTGAGGGGCATGCAGTGATTGGGGGATAGGCCCCCCCTTTAAAAACAGTCCCGGTATCTGTCCTGTATGCTCTTCATTTTAGTGAGGTGCTGCATATTGGTGGGTTTTTGTTCCCTCTTTAAATCAGTGGTACAATGTCCCGTATGCTCTTACTTATTAGTGAGGGCTGCAGTGATTGGTGGTTTATTCCTCTACAGCAGTGGTTCCCAATTGTATGCCTAAACATGTATTAGTTGGCATGCATTTTTGGGGGTTTTAAAGCCTTCTAAGAGGGCCCAATCCGTTTACTCTCCTCTCCACCAAAAGGCATGTTTTCGATCTCCCAAAACATGACAATATTTTTTAAATCACCTCTAATGTGGAAAAGGCCGAAAACTTTTCCTGTTGTGGGGGTCAGGATGGGGGGTCACTGCTCCCACAGACAGTCGGTATCATGTCCTGTAAGTCCTTACTGTATTAGTGGGTGCATGCAGTGTGGCGGTCATGTGCCCCCCCATAGTAAGTTTCTTTGATCTTCACTTTGCATTATGTTGTCGACATCTTATAGTCTCAACATACAACGGTTGTCCCAGAACCAATTGTTTTGTTTTTGAGAGTCATGTACTGTTATGGGAAATTGGGCTGACATTTTTTTTGGGTTAAATGTGACTGGCACTTTAGTAAATGTCTCAGCTGCTGCAGAACTCATTTGGAAAAAGTAAACGATTTATATTAGTCATTAAATGATCCTGCTTTCCACTCAAAAAGAGGTTCTGCAGCGGCTGAGGTATGTATCGTAAGTAATAACGCACTGTCTACGAAGCCATCACGCTGCAGTAGTCCCCCGTATAAAAATCCATTTAAAAAAAAAATTATTCCAAACACTAAAATTTTTATTTTTTCCCTATTTTCTAAAATTAAATCATACTATTACATTTTCTATTATCTATCTAATATCTATCTCATATCTATCTACTCCCATCTATTATTATCTATCATCTCATATCTATTTTCAAACTATTTTATCTCATATCTACCCATCTATCCTATCTACTTCTATATTTTTCTATCTATTATCTATCATTATCTATTATTTTCTTCTTTTATTGTTGTCTGTCTGTCGTCTGCATCTATCTGTTAGATACTGATATATCGCGATATCGGATAGGAAAAAGATAGAAAATATGAACAGATAGAATTGAAAGGGTAGATAGATATGAGATAATTAGATAGAAGATAGAGATAAAAAATTGAAAATAAAGATAGGACAGTATAGTAGCGATATCTGGAAAAGGTTAGACCTTTAAAATAAATACAAAAAGTAATGTTTAAAAAATGGTCATGTTGGTCACATTTTTTTGTACCCTGCAAGCAAGCACAAATTGGAAATAGGCTGACGCCAACTGCACACAGTTTTCTACTAGACATGCAAAGCAGGTGGCACAGTCGGCAACTTACCTTTCCCTGATAAGAACGGGTTACTCAAATAGTTTGAAGCAAGGCGTTTCCGCTGGAGACACAATAAAAACGCCGTGAGACACAGAGACTTAGACATCTGGCATTTCACTCAATAACTAATGTTCACAAATCTATTGATCTATTGATCGTTCAATAAACAGAATCAAGAAAAATCAGCGACAAAAAACATGAAATGTTCAGTTGTGGTAGAGTCGATTCTATCTATGATGCTGATTTTAGGTAAAATACTTACCAGCCTTAGCATAAGTGTTACAAGGCTGTGTCTATACAGCACCTTTTTTAAAAGGGCCCCCCCAAAAAAATCCGCAGAAATTTAAAATTGGGGGGACTTTTGGTTACGGGTGCAGTTTTTGTGAAAAAAAACTGCGGTCGGTTTTTGGGGCCCTAACTACCTACAAGCAAAAGGGGGCTCTAACTACCTACAAGCTTAAGGGGCCCTAACTGCGTACAAACTAAAGGGGCCCCTAACGCCTACAAGTTTAATGGGGGCCCCTGAGTCCCTGAAACACTACTAAAGGGGGCCCTAACTGCCCCGTATACTACCCAAAGGGGGGGGGACCCCAACTGCTTGCAGCCTATTTAAAGGGGGGCCCCAACTACCCACAGCTTAAACCCAACTGGGGGCAACCACCTACCTAAAAACAAAATGCCCCCCCACAAAAATAGGGAAACTGTAAAATTGGCAAAAACCAACCCAAAAATTAAATGTAAAAACAATGGCGCAATTGCATTTTTTTTTTTTTGTTCAAACCCCAGAATTTTTTTTTTTTTTTTTCCCGGGGGGGGGGCCCCGAGCGGTGGAGGGGGTGGGGCCCCAAGGTTTGGGGGGGGAGGGGGGATGCTTCAGCTTATGGGGGGCCCCAAATTTCTGGGTGGTGGCCCTGGGCTCCGTATGAATGTGAATGTGCGGGAATCCAACTGCAAGTCTGCGGAAGATCCAACAGGCTCGAAAATCTGCCCGATTTTTTTTCCCAACCCCCAAAAAAAAAAAAAATCCTTGCTGTGTAGCCCAAAAAGCCTTTAAGGGTGCGTTCATTTCTGCAATTGGGGTTTACCTTAGTGTTTTCAAAGGTTTCCCCATGTTTTTCAAAAACAAAATCAAAAAACATATACTTTCTATGCTTAGTTTTTATTCATGCTAGTAGGTTGACTTGCTTTTTTCTGCTTTTTTTTTTTACAATCTTTAAAGTAAAAAAAATTCAAACACGTTCCCCAAAACTTTAAAATTTCCATTTGCCAAATACACCCCCCCAGCTCCTTTCAACAAAATTTGTATAATAATTTTTGAAGTATATATTTATTCAGTAATTTATTTTATTTTATTTCGATTTTTATATATTTTTTTATATTTCTATTTAGGTTAAATGTCTAAAATATTTTATAGGAAATATCGAGCTCAGTAATGTGTCATTCTGTTGACATTCAGGCAGACTATGATTGGATGTTTTGCAATTTTTTAAACATCTTTTTGCTATTTCTAAAAACCAATGCACAAATTCCAACTTTTGCAATGTTTTTGAAAAAACAAAAACAAAAAAACCTCTCCCTATTTTAAAAGCAATAATGGACTGTTGGTAGGAAAATTCAACGCGGTGGCTTGAGACCTTGTTTTGTATCTACTGACTGTTTTCTCAGTAATTTCTCCAGACCCCTTGCTTTTTGTCCGTTCAGCATTTTCTCTGCTAACTCATCAATGATTTTATCTTTTTTTTAGCGCACACAAGTTCGGATCCTCCATCCCTTCTGATAGAAATGTTCAATCTGATTATTCAGCGTTTCAGGGGGTAAAATTGCTGCGTGCGGTAATCCTTCTAGTACTGAATATAAACTACGCCGAACATTATACATCATCGTCGACTGTCACAAAACACAAAGCAATTACATTGGCTTCCATTCATTTGCCAATTTATTTTCCAAATGTCAAAAGTCTGTACCCCCCCCCCCTCTTCTTCCTTTCCTTCTGCTTGGGGCTCTGAATATGCATGAGTTGATCATACAATTCATTCTGGTTCCCGCATTCCCCTCCCGCCCCCACCCCGTTCCGTCATACATGACAAAATTGCTGACCGATCATACCGAATGAATTTCCTTTATTCGCCCCTGACTTAATTCAACTGGGACTTGTGAAACGCGTAAAGTTTGTATTATTTACGAATGGAGGGGTCGGTCATACCTCTGGTTCCAGGAGGCTGCTGTAAGCCGGATTGGCCGTACTTCTCCGTTTTCTCTCGTGACGTTTGCTTTGGATCTCTGTAACCGTGGAAACACATTTACATTAGTATTCCCTATATGAAGTCAAGGGCAGGGATAGATGTTACTTCTTTGTAATAAATGCAATGCTTTGAAGGAAAACAAAGTTGAAGTGGAGTGAAAAGCGAGGCGGGGGGCAGCCTTAAAGGCTTTTATTGAAAAAAAGTACGAGAGACCGTACGTGAATGAGCTGCTTATAACAAGAAAATAAAAAATACAATAAAAGTAGATGAATAATACAGTCTAAAGCATAATATATATTTTTTCACAAAGTATATATCTCAGGGGGTAATGATTCTCATTGAAGAGACCACATTGTTGTATACAGGTTCATTATTAAGGCAATGCTTCATGGGAAAAAAGTATGCAAATTAGCTCCAAATGGTCTCATACTAGCCATACTCCGAAAGGGTGAGACACTCATCAATAGACAACTGTGCTCTCTATTATCCAGATGCATAATAAGTGTACATAGAAGAAGGGGATCCAAAAAGGAAAATAGGCTCGCACAAACCTTCCCCCAACCCCCGGACGTTAGGGGCCTTTTTGAAGGTCAGGGGGTTCCCAAAGGCTAGTGTCACCAAAGCTTAGAAAGAGATGTTTTTCTCCAGGCTTCCACCTGAGCTGCCACCTCAAAATCCACCAAGAAGCCAAAACATGAGGTTTGTCTCCCCAGAGACTGTGAGGACCCTCATTTGGAGGTACTGTTTCTTTCCCAATCCTCTGAGTCATATGGTTTATGGCCTAAAAGCACCAAAATTTGGGGAAACCCCCAAGTGTCCACCCCACCCCAGTGCACCCAAAAAGCCAAAATAAAAATTGGAATTTCCCCAAAAAGGGATAAAACAGGTGAGGAACCCAATCGGGAGGGTAATGTTTCTTCCCCATTCCTGTGAGTCATAGGGATCGTGGGTCTCCTGTCACTGAAACTTAGAGAGAACCTGTCTGTCTTCATGCTGCCACCCCAGTGTCCACCAAGAATGCAAAATACAAAGTTGGATTCCCTAATGGGATGCTGGGTATGCAACAGAGTGAGGAACCCAATCGGGAGGTTACTGTTTCTTCCCCATTCCTCTGAGCCATAGGGATCGATGACCTCCTGTCGAAACTTAGGGAGAACCTGTCTATCTTCATGCTGCCACCCCAGTGTCCACCAAGAAGCCAAAATACAAAGTTGGAATTCCCTAATGGGATGGAGTATGTAACAGAGTGAGGAACCCAATCGGGGGGATACTGTTTCTTCCCCATTCCTCTGAGCCATAGGGGATCGATAACCTCCTGTCATCGAAACCTAGGGAGAACCTGTCTATCTTCATGCTGCCACCCCAGTGTCCACCAAGAAGCCAAAATACAAAGTTGGCAATCCCGAACTGATGCTGGGGTTACTCTCCCCCGATCCATAGCGTAAGATGGCCCTGCCAAGTTCAAGGATCGATGGCCTTTTGTCAACAAAAGTCCATCTTTCTCCTGGCTTCCACCTTGGTTGTCAATCCAATGCCCCCCCTGGGCCAAAATGGAGGGTTTACCTCCCCAGTGGGATAGCGTGCAAGGAAATTACACACTAAAACGTCAGGAGTTGTTTCCCAAAAAGGCACCACACCTTGGTATGGCATGCAAATGTGGGCAATGAACACACAGAGACATAGAACATAGCTAAGTATGGATATGTCCCATAAACACGGCTCAGATACCCAACCAGAATTAAAAAAAAAAACTCATGTTGCATAGACAGAAGGCCTGGCCCAAAAGAGGTGAGTGTGCTCGAATAGTGAGAAACAGAAATGCTGGGCAAATGCGCCATTAATCAGTGGGATCCCACCCACCATGAGGTTAGGAACCCCAGGGTCACCACTGCCGGGGCACCTTTGCACCCGGGGTTTCAAAGCTACTTGGCTGGCACAGCTTTGATCCACCTACATGTAGTCTTTGGGTCAACCTCTGAACTCCCAACATTCACCCTCTGTGTGTATTAGTGTATCTATGCATTATCAATGGACATGGGCAAAAACAAATGCTACATTTGATCTTTTTTTCGGAGTTCCTTGAATAAAGAATAGGGTGTTGGGTCGTTAGAGAGATGCCTTTGATGCCGCTTGGAAGGGTAAAGAGACCATTTTGAATTATGTATAATAGATGGGTTATCAGTAAACAAGCTCACAGTAAACTTTGGGCCTTCTTTAGGCCCTTAAAGCCATGTGGATGGACCTTGTATGGAAGCAAAAGGAGTCCCTTTGAGGTAGGGTATGGAGTGTGGGCCCAAAGTAGTCTATAGGTGCTATCCTATGGCTCTGTACAACATTGATGACAGCCTGAGCTCTTACCCTATAGGGCAGGATTGTCAATCTTATTTTCAGCGAGGAGCACATCAGCATTATGGTTGCCTTCAGGGCACCATTGAAAGGCTCTTGGAGGGTGGCCATGGTGACTGGGTAGGGCTGTCAGAACTGGGCCAACGCCTGTGAGTTGCTGAACAAAGTAGTCTGGGGGTGCATAACAGTGCTCTGAGTCAAAGATGGCGCCTGCTCAATAATCTGGTGCCACCGCCTCTGTCAAGCATTAGCTGTACCCTCTGGAGAAGGTGCAGAGATGGTCCTGCTCTGTCCAGATCTTGTCCATCCCTACTCGCAGTATCTAAACTTTTGTTGGATACATCAAACTAATTGGCAGGCTGGATTCTGCCTATGAACCTTGAATTTGACATGTGCTATAGGGGATGGAAAGTTGGTGCTTGTCATTCATGTTTTTGGAAAAAGGGCAAAAAGGGTGGAATCCCCAGTGGGCACCCCAATATGTAGATGATAGAAAGAGTATTTTTAAAAAAAAGGTTGTCAGGTCTGGCCCAAGCAAGTAATGTGCTCAAAGTTGTTGTCACTTCCCTTCCCCCAAAGATGGAGCTATATCATCATGTTTGGAAAAGAGGAAAGGGAAGGTGGGGGGGCCCCAAAAATTTTGGGGGGCCCATTCCCAAAAAAATTAAAACCCCCCCTTTAAAAAAGGGGGCTTTTTATCGGTTTTATAAGAAAAGGGTTTAAAAGTTTTCTTTAGGGTTTTAAAAGGTTTGGCTGGAGGGAAAGAATTGCTCAAAGTTGTTGTCACCTCCCTTCACCAAAACATGGGGCTATATCATCATGTTCTGTATAATATGGCAAGAAGGTGGAGCCCAATGGGCACCCTATTACCACCACTTTGCTTTTTAGTTTGTAGATAGTAAAATATTTATTAGGTTTGGGGCTGGCCGGGGAAAGAAGGTAAAGTTGTTGTCATCCCTTCCCAAAACAGGGCTATAAGTTTTTTAAAATATAAAGGGGGGACAAGGCCCCCATAACCCCCGGGATTTTGGGAAAGGGAGAAAATTTTTTTACAATTTAATTTGAAAATATTCATCAAATCATCAACCTCAATACCTTTGTAAAAAATCTGTCACCCTCCAGCCCCACTTACTATCTATTATTTATATCACTGGGCATTTCTAATGCAAATCGCCTCAGGCCCCCCCTCAGTCCCAGGTGCGACTGCTATTTATGCACCCCCTTAGCAAACCCCCCCGTTTAATGTAATAGGGGGGATGTCCTTTTTTGGTTTCATATACGGCAAATGTTTAAAAAAAAGTTAATCCGTCAGCAGAAAATTCTAAACGAGCAAATGCATCAAACCTGGAACAAATGCGGGAAGGGCTTGATGTATGCGTATACATTATGCTAATGAAATGGAGCAGGAAAAGAGGTATCTACCCGGGCCCCGGGAAAAGTGATGGAACGGTGGGTGAACCCCGGGATATAATATAAGTGGCCGTGTATTAGGAGGAGAACATTGGTTGTAAAGAGCTATTAATGGCAATGCTGGATCATTTTTATTACTATTAGGAGGCAGATGTCACTTTGCAGCTGCCCACGGGAGATGGGGGAGTTAATCCCTTTTTCTACAGAAAGGTTTTTAGTTTTTTTTTTTTATGTTTTCTTTTTGCTTTGAAGAGTAATGTTCACTGAAAGTGGGTAAAGTCGTCGCTAATGGCTCCCCAGGTAATGATCCACGCTGCCTCTCACTCTGTCTGTAGCAGATGGGTAATGGCAATAGCCCCTTTAAAGGATTGATGCAAACCCGCAAGACTTTACTGGAACATTTGATTACCATGTGTCACCCAGCTTTCCTAGTGTCCAGAATAGCACATATGCTTAGATATACATTCCCTCTATCAGAGGGGTCACTAAAAGGGGTTTTCGCACCACAATGATTAGCTTTTAACATTCAGAAAAAGGTAAATGAAGACTATTACCAACTATATTGCTGTGTTGATTTTGCTTTTTAAGGGAAATTTAAAAAAGATTTTATTCCTCTTGAAAAATCAAGTTTCTCGGTTAACCGACCCTCTAGCACTCTCTCTTTTCTCTGTCCTTATCTGATTCTCCAAATGCCACAATCGTTGTTTGAAAAAGGGTTTTTTCATCACAGTGAAGTTTTTTAACATTCAGAAAAAGGTAAATGAAGACTATTACCAAATACATTGCTGTGTTGATTTTGCTTTGATCAGGAAATAAAGAAGATTTTATCTCCTACTGTTCTGCCTGGCACACTTTTATGAGTCACACCCTGCAGAGTCTTATCTCTCGAAACAAACTTTGTTTACTTAACTAAATTAAAAGCTTTCGACCTTTAGAGCTTTTAACACACATTGATTAGCTTTTAACATCAGAAAAGGGAAATGAAGGGGCTTTA
>JAODAL010011306.1:0-100607 GCA_025379985.1 Phyllomedusa bahiana
CTAACAAATGTAGCATGATGAATTTTCCTGCAACTAATTATGTTTGTTTCTGTTAAGTCTGGCCATGAGAAGTCTGCTTCTTCTCACGTAGAATTCCGAAATAGGCATATTTCAAGGTCGAAAGCATGTGGAAAACTTTCCAAAGGGGGACGGGGGCAAATCCGGTCGCCACATTAATTTAAAGTGGCCCCCCATGAACCCTTTTACACAATAAGCAGAGATGGACAAGGTCCAGACACAAAAGGACTCTCTTTCCACTGTGGCAGAGCGACAGCAAACAGTCGCATGTTTCGCCCCTAAGGGGGGAGCCTTTCAGAAGGGTCCACAAGCAACAAGGGCCCAAAAAGGTACCCCGGCCCCTTGGGGGGTTTTGAGCCCCTCCATATATGTTGTCAGTCACGTAAAGCGGGTTGGGAGCCGTTTTTTTAGCTATTTCGGGGTCGGGTCTTATCGGGAAATAGACAATGGGTTTTTTTTCGGGGGGTGTCTACTTTTCCCAAAGTTTCCCCACATGTTTTGGCATGGCCCTGGAGGCCCATAAAAGCCTGCGGTCCAAAGGGAATCAGGGGGCGGGGTTTCTACTGGCGTGGCGAGGAAACCCGGGAGGGGGCTTTGCCCCCCACAGAGACTTTGGGGAAAAGGGAAAATCTGACCCCGTGTGGGGGAAAATGTTTTAATTTTGGGGCCCGGCGATAGGTCAAAGGGCCCTTTGGGAGGAGGGTGTGCTTTTAAAAAGGGGTTTAGGTAGTGGGTAGACGGCCGATGGTTTTGGTTATATTT
The DNA here is from genome assembly GCA_025379985.1 of Phyllomedusa bahiana. Classification (NCBI taxonomy): domain Eukaryota; kingdom Metazoa; phylum Chordata; class Amphibia; order Anura; family Hylidae; genus Phyllomedusa; species Phyllomedusa bahiana. The sequence goes on from JAODAL010011306.1 coordinate 781, forward strand.
TGGGTTTTCTGTTCGGTTTTTCCGGAAACCTGAATTTTTGCTGGCTGCGGGGCCCGTATTAAAAATGATGCCTGGGGTCGGAGTGCTATATATTGGGTGCCAGCCCCCTTTCAGAAAAAAAAGCGATCCCAAGGGGATGAATGACCCCCGGGCCCAGCCAAGATGGGGGGCCGAAGGGAAGTGAGTTGTCACACCCCTTTACCCCAAGGACAAAACCTTTCTTGGCAGCGTGGGTGATGGAAGCATAGGGGGGTAGGTGCCATCTTTTTTTGGGGTTCCAAACACGCACCCCTAAATTTCTCTTTTGCAATCCTCCCGCTCTGACAGCCCTTTTTAGGTAAACCAAAAAAAAAAAAATCCCCTTAAAAAATTCCCAATGGCCTTTGAGGGGAACCCTAAATTTTCTGTGACAACCTGGTCTACAGGTATGGATACTTATAATATTTTTGATAACTGCTCCACCACTCCCTTCCAAGACTATTGTAATACAGAGCAGTCCCAAATGATATGAGTCATTTAGTGGAGTTGGAAAGGAGATAACACTTATGAATAATGTGGGATTTAATTGTTTGTGGGGGTGAAAAAAGAATTTCTGGTCATTTTAAGTGTCGGTAGTTATGGAAGTTATTAATAATTGCAGTTTTTCCAAAACATGGATAGGCTTCAAGTTTGGTCTAAATAATTACAAGGGTATCAAAACCAGGGCCTGTGATTGAAAGTAAAGATAAAGTGACTTTAAAAAATTTGGAAACGTTTTTTTGGAGATATAGTGTGATAGAATTAAAAATAGGTGTAGAAGTGGGATTGAGGTACCAGACTTTGTCAAAAAGTAAGAGTATTGTTCTCAAAAAAACATTTCAGGTATATACCACTTAAATGCCAGTATGAGGCATCTCACCCCAAAATAAAAAAGGAATACCCACAACCCCAACCCAAAGTAATGTCCCTATTACTATGAAGACAACCAAACATTAGACATGCATGAGCTGAAACAATACTAAAGAACACATCACAATTAAAAGAAGGGGGGGGGGGGGCCTCTCCGGGGCTCGCCTTTTTTTTTTTTTCATTTTTTCTTTTTTTTTCCTTTTTTTCCCCTCTTTCCTTCCTCCTTCCCTTCTCTTCCTTTATGCGTTATTGGTCTCTCAGGAGAAATACCAGTCAAATTTAAAGATATAATAGGTCCGGATCCTGAAAAAGAGCTGAGGGATAGTTCTGTCTCTGGTGGTTAGAAAGTAGCATGGGGTATTTAGTTCTAAGGGCTGAATCTGAGGTTGGAGGGCTTCCTTTGTGGGGATCCCCCAAAGACCTTCTGTGGTGTGCTCTGGAAGGTGATGTTTGACTGGCTCCCCCAGCCTTAATGTGCTTTCCCCCTGTACCTTGATAAGATGGCGGGTCCTTCCCACATACGGAGAAAACCGCGGCACTCACAGTTCATCGCAGAGATCCCGGCGGCTCCGCTGTTCCAGCCGGGTGTAGTGGCTATCTTGGTGAGCTTGGTGCGGTTTGCCAGAATCGCCTCCACCAACCGAGATGCACGCAGGTAGCCCGTCCTCCTGGCGCTGTTTTTCCCGACTTGGCTGATGCGCTTTGGCTTCTGAGAAGGCAGAGCAGGCCCCATGAGCTCATCCAGCCAGCCCTCAGTCCGTTGTCTGGCTAAGGTGGTGTCCCCGTTCGTCTGGGGGAATGAGGCCTCACTGCCGTGAAGGGTCCCGTTGCCAGGATCACCACCTACTGGTCCCTCTGCAGCTGTTAAGATGGCGGCGGTTTCCCGCATGTGGGAAAGCATGGACAATGGTGGAGCTTTTCTTCTGTGGCTGGCCCCAGGCCTTTCCCGTCGCTCCGGTGGAGTCACCACCCCGCTCTCTCACCCCGGCAAGGGAGAGGAAAGCTGTCTGAACGATTTTTGGGTTTTCGTGTCTCTGCGGGACCCCGCGCAAGTTGTTAGTGGTGGGGTGCAGAAACTCGCTGTCACAGACCTCCGAGGTGTAGGGCACCTTGGCGCAGGTGTTCTGCTGCCGATATACCCAAGGATGATGAAGATAAGCTTTTACACAGCTGCTGCGGAGCGCTCCTAAAATGCGGCCGCTCTAGACGCCCCGCCCCCAGAAGTCCCCCACACATCACAATTAAAAACATTTAAAACTCCCCAAAGGTGTTAAAAGGGGTTTCTCTCAGAAAATTTAAAAGGGTGAATGAATGAATGAAAAAAATTTTTGCTTGTTTGTCACTTCCCCGGTCAAACTGTCTGTAATTAGCATAAGAGCTCCGGTGAGGAAGAATTCACTTTATTGCACCCCCATTCTGTATTGTCAGATCAGGCCTTCCCCCCCAAAAGGACAAGCTCAAATTTTCATGTTAAACTATCGAACAAAGGTCCAGCTAGGACAAACTTTTAATTTTTCACAGTAATGAAGCCCAGTGTAAATGCCTTTTTGTAGGAAGTGCCCAGAGGGGTCAACCCAGAAAAGTCCCCATGAATTTAAATTTGCATGAACAAAGCGTCCCCCCTTCAAAAACTTAATCAATCAACCCATCGGGTCGTCTCCGATTTTTTATGATTATAGGGGATCCCTCATAACTGGTGCATGGCGGGTTCATATCGCAAAAACAGGAACTCCCCCACACCCACCCCCCACAAATTTCCAGGTTTCCCGTGCCTGGGGCGAGATTCCAGAACCCGGGCCTACAGGGTCCATAAGATAAGCATGTTGATATCCCGGCGCCGGGGAAGCCCGACGGTTCTGTGGTACCAAACCCGGGTGGTTCTCTGCCAATGCCCTGCGATTAAGTCCATTTTTGGTTTTGTATCAGAACTGCATGAAAAGGTGGGGGGTTTATGACCGTCCCCGGGGTTGTAGGGGGTGCCAAGTGGGGGGCCCCGGGGATAAGCAGGAGCCCGGGGTGGCTCTTTCCCGTTTGATCCAAGGAGAGGGGTCCCGAGAGAGGGCCTAAAATATAGCAGCAGCCAGGGAAATTGCCCCCCGTGCGGCCGGGAACCCCAAAAACAACGGTAACTTGACTTATTTAACTGCCTTTTGTCTGTAAACCCCAAATTTTTATTTTCACCTCTCTTACCTTTTATTTTATCCATCTTTTTATATTATTGTTGTGGCCCCCAAGATAAAATTAAAATTTTTAAAATTTAATCAGTTTTCTGTCTGATAACGGCCCCACAATGCCCCATTCCGGCTATAGTATTTTAGCTACCCCAAGGGGGTTTGGGTTTCCCGACCCTGCTATAAGTCGGTAAAAGGGCCCGGGGTTATAACTAAACGAGCGAATGGGGGTTTGGGGCATTGTTGTTTCCCCGTGCCCGTGTGGGCAAGGGGTTTAAAAGTGGAACAGTATTGGCTGACTTTTAGCTCCCCCCTGGGACGCAACGCGAGATAACCCCCGTGGCCGCGTCCCTAAGCGGGCCCGGGGGACAGTGTTTTCATCCCCACTCGGTATTCAGATTCTGCTAATTAGTAAATCTATGTGTCAGGGCCAGGGAAACTTTAATTAAAAAATAAAAGTAGTAAATTTCTGTCTTTTTGTCTGAAAGATCAGATAAAAAACAACCCCCACGTCCCGATTCTGTGTGCTGGGCCCTTGGATGACAAAACTCCCGTATCAGAAAAAAAAAGCAGGGGAGAAGAAGTTTCACGGTCGGTCACTTGGAAAACCAGAAGAGACAGAAGGTGATAAAAAAACTTGTCTCCCAAAAAAAAAAAAAATGAAAAAAGCAATAAAATTGGAAAATCTCCCTTTAGTGTTCCCTACATGTTGAAAGCTAATCTTTGTAGCGAGACAACCCCTTTAATGACTCTTGGCCACTTTCCAAAATAGGTACTCTGATGCATTAAACCAACCCAATATTCAAAAAGGGGTCAAAAAGTGATCCAGGAAACTATAGGCCGGTAAGTTTGACCTCTGTTGTAGGTAAAATGTTTTGAAGGTTTTCTCAGAGATGCTATCCTGGAGTATTTCACTGAAAATAAATGTATAACGCCGTTCCAGCCCTGGGTTTATGAAGGTTTGGTCCTGTCAGACTAATCTCATCAGCTTCTATGAGGAAGTCAGTTCCAGACTGGATCGGGGTGAGGCACTGGATGTCATATATCTAGATTTTTCTAAAGCATTTGATATGGTACCACATAAAAGGTTGGTAAGTAAAATGAGAATGCTTGGACGGGGGGGGAAAACGTGTGCAAGTGGGTAAGCAACTGGCTCACTGATAGAAAACAAAGGGTAGTAATTAATGGTACATACTCTGACTGGATTGCTGTTACTAGTGGGGTACCACAAGGGTCAGTATTGGGCCCTATCCTCTTCAACATTTTCATTAACGATCTTACACAGGGATTACACAGTAGAATATCGATCTTTGCAGACGATACAAAGCTCTGTAAAGTAATCAACACAATAGAGGATAATGTGTTATTACAAAGGGATCTGGATAAGTTGGAGGCCTGGGCAGGGAAATGGCAGATGAGGTTTAACACAGATAAATGCAAGGTTATGCACATGGGGAGGAAAAAATCCATTACATGACTACATGTTAAATGGAAAAAAGGCTGGGTAAAAGTGACATGGAGAAGGACTTGGGAATCCTGGTGGACAGTAAACTTAATTGTAGCAGCCAGTGTCAGACAGCAGCTGCCAAGGCAAATAGGATCATGGGGTGCATTAGAAGGGGCATAGAGGCACATGATGAGAACATTATTCTCCCATTATACAAGTCACTGGTTAGACCACACATGGAATATTGTGTACAGTTTTGGGCACCAGTGCACAGGAAAGACATTGTAGAGCTTGAACAGGTACAAAGGTGGGCAACAAAAATAATAAAAGGACTGGGTGGACTACAGTACCCAGAAAGATTAGCAAGATTAGGGTTATTTAGTTTAGAGAAAAGACGGCTTCGGGGGGACATAATAAATATGTTTAAATACATCAAAGGTCAATATAGAGATCTCTCCCAAGATTTATTTATACCTAGGACTGTATCTAGAACAAGGGGGCATCCTCTACGTCTTGAGGAACGAAAGTTTCTACATAAACATAGAAAGGGATTCTTTACTGTAAGAGCAGAGACTGTGGAACTCTCTGCCAGAGGAACTTGTCATGGTGAATTCACTAACAGAGTTCAAAAAGGTTTTTGGGCATATCATTTTCTGCTGGAGACTAATTGTTATGTCATTTCTGGAGCAGCATAAAACCTACATTGGGGTTTTTTGCCTTCCTCTGGATCAACACCTTAGCACAACAGGCTGAACTGGATGGACGTCTCGTCTTTTTTAGGCTTTACAAACTATGAAACTATGAAACCCGCGAAAAGGCAAGAACAAAACATTGTAATATAATTTATAACCCCAATTCCCAAAAGTTGGGACGCTGTGTAAAATGTGATGAAAACAAGAATACAGTGAAATTTCTTATAGCCATATTTTATTCACAGCAGAACATAGAACACAGACAGAAGTTGAAAATTACATATTTTTCCTTTTTATTTGAAAAAATGAACTCATTTAATAATTGATAGCAGCAAAAATATTTCAAAAAAGTTGGGACAGGATTAACAAAAGGGTTTACATGCAATCTATAGCGGTAGAACTGAAAGGGGTGTTCTCACTATGCTGTTTCATAGAGCCTGCTCTTTACAGCCAGCTTCTGACTTCCAATTCCTGTTCAGGCTGTCGGTGGCTCTACAGCAGTGATTGGCATACAGTGGGTACGGAAAGTACTCAGACCCCTTTACATTTTCACTCTTTCTTTCATTGCAGCCGTTTGGTAAGATCCAAAAAGTTAATTTTTTTGCTCATTAATGTACACTCTGCCCTCCCCCCCCAATCTTGAAAGGAAAAAAAACAGAAATTTAGATATTTTTGCTAATTTATTAAACAAGAAAAACTGAAACATCACATGCTCTTAAGTATTCAGACCCTTTGCTGTGACACTCATATGTAACTCACATGCTGTCCATTGCCATTCTGATCCTCCTTGAGATGGTTCTACTCCTTCATTGAAGTCCAGCTTAGTGTAATGAAACTTTGGACTTGATTAGGAAAGGCACACACCTGTCTATATAAGACCTCACAGCTCACAGTGCATGTCAGAGAACATGAGAATCATGAGGTCTAAGGAACTGCCCAAGGAGCTCAGAGACAGAATGGTGGCAAGGCACAGATCTGGCCAAGGTTACAAAAGAATTTCTGCAGCACTCAAGGTACTTAAGAGCACAGTGGCCTCCATAATCCTTAAATGGAAGTTTGGGAACGACCACAACTCTTCCTTGACCCGGCCGTCCAGCCAAACTAAGCAATCGTGGGAGGAGCCTTGGTGAGAGAGGTAAAGAAGAACCCTCAAGGAAGAGGTTTTTTTATTTTCACTTTTTACAGCTCTCACCGTGCAGTACATGTGACAAGTTAGTTTTACTCTGCTGGAAGATACAATTGTGGTGATACCCAATTTATATAGGTTTTTTTTATGTTGCAGCAGTTTAAAAAAAAGAAACATGTTTTTATTGTGTAAAACCATATTTATATATCATTCTCTTCTGATAGCCATAATTTTTTTTATTTTTCCATATACAGAGCTGTGTTTGGGGACGAACTTTTTCATTGGTACTACTTTGGCGTTTATGACTTTTTGATCTCTCTGTATTCCATTTTATGGGGTAAACAAAAATTGCAATTCTGCCAATATTTTTTTTTTATTTTTTTACAGCGTTCACTTTGTGAGTAAAATAACGTGACAGATTTATAGGCTGATGATACCAAATATGTGCACTTTTGGGGTGATTGGTATTTGTAATGGGCAGTGTGCATGTTTTACTGTATTTTTTTTTTTACACTTTTACCTTTTATATCATTAAATCGCTGCTATAACTCAGGTATAATACATTGCAGCATGTCTGTGCTGCAATGTATTATACCAATTGTCAATCATCCTGTCAGACTCTGCCCCTGGGCAGAGCTAGACAGGATGACGTCAAAGACAACCCAGAGGTCATTGCCATGACAAGCACTGGAACCCCGCAATCACATTGCGCGGGTTTCCATGGAGGACAGAGGGAGCTCCGTCCATGTCATACTCCTTAGCTGCTGTGATCACTATTCGCAGCAGCTAAGGGGTGAAACCACCAGGATCGCTCTCGACGGCAACTGCAGGACCGACCGTCAATCACCAGGCTTCCGCAGCGATTGTGCGGGCACAGCTCCAGTGCTCACACGAAAGCCTTAAGGTTTCTGTAATTTATAGTACGTTAACAGACACTGCACCATGATGTACAGAAACGTCAAGGTTCATTAAGGTTAAAGCCCTTAATAAGAGGCTCCTCTGTCCTCCCCTCATTACCTGTAGTAATGGCACCTGTTTGAACTTGTTATCAGTATAAAAGACACCTGTCCATAACCTCAAACAGTAACACTCCAAACTACACTATGGTGAAGACCAAAGAGCTGTTGAAGGACACCAGAAACAAAATTGTAGCCTTACACCAGGCTGGGAAGACTGAAACTGCAATAGACAAGCATCTTGGTGTGAAGAAATCAACTGTGGAAAAATAATTAGATAATGGAAGACATACAAGACCCATGATAATCTCCCTCGATATGGGGCTCCACGCAAGATCTCAACCCGTGGGGTCAAAATGATCACAAGAACAGTGAGCAAAAATCCCAGAACCACAAGTGGGGACCTAGTGAATGACCTGCAGAGATTTGGGACCAACGTGAACAAAGGCTGACCATCAGTAACACCACTACGCAGCCATTGACTCAAATCCTGCAGTGCCAGACGTGTCCCCCCTGCTTAAGCCAGTACAATGTCCAGGCCCATCTGAAGTTTGCTAAAGAGCCTTTCGAGATCCAGAAAGAGTAATTGGGAGAATGTCATATGGTCAGGTGAAACCAAAGTAGAACTGTTTGGTAGAAACACAACTCGTCATGTTGGGAGGAGAGAGAATGCTGAGTTGCAGCCAAAGAACACCTACTGTGAAGCATGGGGATGGCAACATCATGCTTTGGGGCTACTTCTCTGCAAAGGAACCAGGACGACTGATCTGTGTACATGAAAGAATTAAATTGGGCCATGCTCAAGAGAGATTTTGAGAGCAAACTCAAACCACCTTCCATCATCAATGGCATTGAAGAATGAAATGTGGCTGGTCTTTTCAGCACGAAAATGATCCCATCAATGCACACCACCCCCAGGACCAATGAAGGATTGCTTTTCTAAGAAACAATTCAAGGTCCTAAGAGGTGGCCTAGCCATCTCCAGATCTCAACCCCATAGAAAACCTTTGTGTAGTGATTTTGAAAGTCCGTGTTGGCCCACAACTCCCCAAAACATACAGTTCTAAGAGGAGAATCTGCTTGGAGGAATGGCCAACATACCAGCAGACAGTGAGTGCCGACCCTTGTGAAGACTTTACAGAAAACATTTAACCTCTGTCATTGTCAACAAAGAATATAACAAAGTATAGAGAAGAAACTTTTTTTATTGACTGTAGAGGAAAACATCCTAGTCCGCCGGCCCACTCAGAGGGACGACGCCTAACAAGGGGGTGTACTCGACGTTTCGCTGCCACTAGTGGGAGCTCAAAGGTCAGCCAGATCAACTGGTCCACAGTTAACCCTTGTGCCCAGCACTGGCACAGGGAAAACAACAATGCTTGCCAAAGATCTTAGTTCGCATCGTTAGGTTATAAGACCGTCCGTTACCCGACTTATAGCCGGGTCAAACCAACCCATTGGGTAGCTAAAACTATATAACCGAAGAATGAGGCGTGTGACAGGCCGTTGATCAAGACAGACTAACTCAGATTAAAGTTTAAAGATTTAATTAGCCTTTGAAGGTGCACACTAGACAGGTAATATATACAGAAAAAAATAATATACAGGTCAGAGAAGGGTGCAGAATCCAATTATGGATTACAGACAAAAGGCATTAATAAAAATAAGTCAAGTTAACACGTAGTTGCTTGTTCCATCCCCCGCCGCACGGGGGCAGATGATGGCCTGGCTGCTGAGCGTGATGATGTTTACCAGGACTGCTCTCAGGTACCTGCCCCTTCCAGGATCAAACAGGAAGAGCCAAGCCTGGCTCCGTCTTATATCGCGAGGGGCAGCCACATGGCAGCCCCCTACACACCCCTTGGACGGCTATGAACTCCTCCCACTCAGGTCCTGCAGTTTCCTGAATACAAAACCAAAAATGGACTATAACTCGGGCAGGCATTGCAACAGAACCGAGCCCGGGGGTACCATCAGAACGTCTGGGCCTACCCGACGCCTGGATATCAAACCAGCTTATCTTATTGGACCCTTGTAGCCCGATTCCGGAAAATCAGACCCCATGCGCGTCCATGAAACCGGGAAAATGGGGCCTGTGCATGCGGGGAGCTCCATATTTAGCAAATATGAACCCGCAATGCACCAGTTAGAGCGGATCGCCTATGAATCGATATGAAATATCGGATACGAACCCGACATGGGCTTGGAATGATCCAAGTCCTATTCACCAAATTAAGCTGCGCGCTTGGACTCATCATTAGTTCAGCAGTGCAAATTAGGTTATACATGAGGAGTGCACTCACAACATGGGGTTTGACCCCATGGCTGTGGCGACTTACCTACAGAGAGGTCAATTACACTGGGCTTCATTACTGTGTTAAATTGAGCTTTCCTAGCTGGAGCCATCAGTGTTCTGAACTAGATTAACAATGTAAATTGAAGCTTTCCTGTGGTGGGAGAAGGGCCGTGATCTGACTAGATCGAAAGGGGATGCAAAAAAGTGAATTCTTCCATCACAACACCTCCCCCCTTGTTGAGGGCGCGCTAGGGGTTCAGCACCCGCCACCATGCTCCACCAGGAGCGCCCAACTGACCCTCCCTTGTTCGGGACAACCCCATCCGCGTTGCCGTGGTCTCGCCCCTTCCGGTGGCGCATGATGAAGTTTGTACTGCTGGAACGACAGGCTCCCGCGTAGCAACCACCCATTGGTTGCCGGATACGAGTTGTACCAGCTCAGAGGGTTGTGGTCTTTCTCCACAATGAAAATGCCCCGCCGCCCGTATAGATAGGGCAGCAGCCGCTGCAGGCCCACACTATCGGCAGGCATTCTTTTTTCCATGGTTGGGAATTTGGCCACTTCCTCGGCAGAAAGCTACCGGCTCAGTACATACACGTGATGTTCCTTTTCCCGTTTGTGTCCACCTGGCTGTGCACTTGCTACCGAGCCAAAGTCACTGGCGTCGGTTTGTACCTATAAACTGCCGGGTGAAGTCGGCGGCTATTGTAGTGCTGGGGAAGCTGACAAGTGCGGCCGATGAGGGCATTGGAATGCCGACCGCAGTCGATGTTCCCAAACGACTGACGGAGTGCACCCTCTTCCTGGAGAGGTCTGTCAGTGCTTTAGCCAGGCTAATCTATAGAGTGTGAACCAAACCTCCTATAGTACCCAGCGGTGCCCAAGAAAGACATCACCTGTCTTCTTGGTCCTGAGGGTATGGTCCAGGATGCGATGGCATCCACTTTTCTTCCAGGCTCAGGCTTCAAGGCCCCCCCTCCCCCCACCTACCCGGTGCCCCAGGTAGTGGACCACACTACATGCCCAGCTTGGACACTTTTCTATTCCCCTTTGATGGTCAAGCCTGCCTGCGGAACGTCCCAAGCACCTGCTGTCATTTGCTGGAGTGGTCCTCCCATGTGGGACTGAAAACGCTATAGTCCATCCAGGAACGCAGCCGCAAACCCTTCAAGTCCCTTAAGCAGCGTATGACCATGACCGGCCCCGCTGAAAAGTGGCAGGGGCCTTCTTCATGCCGAACGGCATGACAGGTGTGACTCGTACACCCGAATGAGGTGATAAAGGCAGAGCGTACCCTGCCTCACGGTCCGGGAATCTGCCAATATATCCCCGGCTCAGATCCAGATGGTCAGGATTGGCCCCGGCCAAACTATCGCGCAGGTCATCGATGCGTGGCATTGGGTACGCGTCGGTGACCGTGACAGCATTGAGCCCCCAGAAGTCCCACAGAATCAGTGGTCCGATCCTTCTTGGGTACAATGGACTACAGCGAGGCCGCAGGCACTGTAGGACTCCTGGATGACCCCCATCTATCAGCATCTCGTCACTCTCCTCACCGCATTTGCAGCTGCAACTCGGGGGAAATCCGATAATCTGAACGCCGGATAGGGGGGTGATCCCCGTGTCCACGGATGGAAACGGCTGACTCGTCCTTCCAGGCACGTTAGTGAACAATGCCCGGAAGGGGTGGAGGTGATGCCAACAGCTGGGACCGTGGTCCTCCAGGAGCAGACCCACAAAATCACCACTTCTCAATGGATCCCACCTGCCCTGACCGGGGAGAGCATGTCCAAGAGGTTCTCCGTCTCACTTTCCTCGCAAGGTTGCAACACGGGAAGGGCACAAACCACCCCGCCTCGATGATGCGCCATCATCATAGTTCACGTGGAAGGCCTTCCGCATTCCCCGGTCGTGGTCCAGGTGCCAGGTACTATGACAGCGTTGAGTTTGCCTGTGCCCTACATGAATGGGCCTTCTCCCTGGCTGCCTGAAGCTTGTCCTGTGGTACAGGGACCCACACTTTCTGACCCACCTGGTAGGTCCTCCTCACAAGCGTTCTGGTCGTACCACTGCTTCTGGTCAGCCTGGCCTTTGTATAACTCGTGCACTAGCTTGCGTCAAGGCCTGCATTTTTGTCACGGAAGCGCACGACATACTCAATGACTCGACACCTCCGGGTTTCCTATAAGTCTCCTTCCCAGCGCCTCCTCCTCCAGAGCCATGGGCCCCCCGCCTCAAAAACACGTCACCCATACAGGAGTTCGAAGGGATCGAACCCCTATGAGGTATTGGTGGAAACTACCCGGGTATGTGAATAAGCAGGTTGTGGAGGTACCCCAGCTCCCAGTCCCGCGTCCCGAGGGTGTCGACAACAACTTAATCATCAGCATCAGGGTCCTGAACCGTTTCACCCAGGCCATTTAGTCTGTGGGTGGTAGGGCTGGCGCACCAGATGAGTTGCACCTGTACTCCAGCGTTACACAAGGACACATTACTGCGACATGAACTGGGGGCCTTTCCTTGGTCTTGGCGATCCCTACGGTGTCCGGCCATCGGAATCTCATGCGCAACCCCGCAACAACTCGCCCCATAACGGATAGGGTACCACCAACCCTGTCGGTCCCCTGGTCCACGACTCCGGTGAACCCGTTCGGCCAGACCACTTGTACACAGCCGTACGTGTCCAGACAACCCCGCGCGTGTCTGAGTCAAAGGGTGGCTGTGCCGCCTGCTCCTTGAGCAGCTTTCAGGCTCGTCGTCAGCCGCTAACAGCAGCCTGAAATCTCTCGACTAGACATGGCCAGAATGGGATGAGACTGCACGTCCCATCGGGTCTGCTTACCCATGGACCTATCTCCTTGCCCTCACCTATCACCTGGCACTTAACCTGGTCCGATGTGGAGGAACCGGTCGGGCCCCTGAGGGGCCTCCTGGCTCCTGGCCACACCCACTATGCGCGTGACAGTGGGCCACGACCGCACAACTGCTGGTGGGCTTCCCACCCCCTCGGCGTCTATATAAGTCGCACAGTCCTGCTTCCTACACCAGGGACCACTGACAAACCTGTTTTTGTGGGAAACCCTGCTCAGGTGGCCTTTACATAGGAGCCCTGCCTCACCTGCATGCTCCCCCACCACAGCTGGACAGCCCCCTGTCGCGCCCTGGAGTGGGGATACCCTGCCCAGTGGCCTTTTCTCCTGGGGAGCTCTGCCTCACCCGCATGCTCCCCCACAACAGCGGTAGCTGTGCCCCTGTTTGTTCCCCTCTGATGCCACACCATAGGACAACAAAACCCAGCAGCACCTTGCTGGACACACCCTGCTGCCTATTGCAACCTGCAGACCATATCTCCTCTACCACAGGATGGAGAGGGACGACACCATGTCACCACCCCCCATAACTCCCATCATATGCATATTACTAACTTGTTTTGCAACCTAACATGTTTATGACATAGCACATTGGGGGGGAGCAGACCTTGGGGTTCCAGGATGGCCCTCAAAACGGGCTACCAGCCGCCCCAAGTCCTGTTCCCTAAACAAAATCTAGCCGGGAATGTTAGGACGACCACTCCAACCTCCCCGCATTCCCCTGCCCGGCACCCAGTCCAAATACACCCGGGCACAGGCAGCGGCCGCACACCCGACCGCCTCCCAATTCCGATACAGAGCAAGTCTTTCCGGAATCATGTCCTTTGGGGACAACCAGCTCAGGGCCGGCACCACAGTCATCTCCCCGCGCCGTGTCCAAGAGTCCCACGCAACGGAGACCGGCCCACGGTGACAGGCTGGTATTATCAAGGGGCCTTCCCCATACCTCCACCCACACACAAAAACATTGGGGTGGCCTTGAAAAGGGGACTGGGACGGGTCCTTCTGGCGCTGGGGACATGCGGCTTTAAAATGTCCCGGCTGTTTGCAAAGGTGACAGAGTCGGGGTAGGGACAACTGGCCCTGCGGGCATCTTACCCCCTCTCCAGCTGGTGTGCTTCCTGGCCTCACTTCCGCCGGTGCCCGATTGTTGCATACTCATACCGCGAGGAGCTTGCTGTTGCGAGGCGCCCCACAGGTTTCTGGTCACGAAGGTGCTGTTTTTTTATTGGGAGGACCTCTGGTCAGTATCCACAAAAACTGTCCATGGGCGATGAGCTCTTCAGCTGCTGGACAAGTGGTGATCTATAGCCCACGAGGTCCACATGTCCGACTGCTCCTCTGGAGGCCCGCATGTATGTTCTGCCCAGCTGTCTGTAAGGGGGACCCCGCTGCAAACACCGGAGCTTCTTCCTGTACATCTCAGGAGTGCGATTGTACAGCTGCACACAGTGCCTAGCATGATTCCCACATAGGTCAGGGTGTGGACTCGCCGGCTAGTCCCCTGAAGATCTCCAGAGCTTTAACCTCTGAGACGAGGTGTCAAAACCGAAACCCACTGGTCCTTCAGGGCACATGGAGCGGGCGGCAAATTTTTCAAATGCCACAGGAAGGTGTCCAGGTCTCCACCTTTATCCAGCATGAGGGAAATCCTCCGCCCTCAACTTTGGACCCTAGGTCTGAGTAGGCTCTGTCATCACTGGCCGTGGTGACTTGGCCTTTTCCGACTGTAGCACCTGTAAATAGGTGTCACGGTCCGCCTAGACGATCCTCCGGCCCCTCCCGACGATCTGCAGCTGCCGCCACGAGCCGCCTCGCGATGTTCTGCAGATCCGCCGTCTAGCCGCATCGTCTGATGTTCTGCAGCTGCCGCCACTAGCCCTCCGCAACGTTCCTGCAGCTGCCGCCGCCCTCTAGCCGCTCGCTGACGTTCTGCAGAGATCTGGGCTCTATCCCGTCGCCGACGTTCTGGCAGCTGCTAGGAGGGCCCTTGTAGGCGTCGAGGTCTCCAGCCTCAAGCTTGCCAGGGCAGCTTGCAGGAGAATAATGCCCGAAAGTGAGCAGCCCACTGCGCCATCGACCACCTGTGGACTGGCTCCTTGAGTCCCCGAGCGTGACTCCCCCTCGCCTACATAGTCCACATCCTGGCCTGGGCCCGATTCTCCTCCTGCTAACTTCACCTGACTGTTTTCCTCCGTAGCCTACAGCTTTGCCCTTGCCACGAGCAGCCATCCTTGCAACACAACACTGGGTTACTAGACACAAAAACTGCACCTGAATGCTCCCCAAAACCTTGTATTAGCACTCATTGACTGGTCTAGTGCTGAGTTACTCTTAAGACCCCAGCAGCAAAAACCACTGCTGGAAGTCCCTTAAAGGTTAAAAAACAACAAAAAATTTGGGAGTACAGAACGCGCACTCCACAAACACTATTGACTAGATCCCACCCCTAGCACCCTCACTGGGCCACCACATGTGAGGAAAACAGCCTAGTCCGCCGTGGCCCGACATGAGGGACACGGGCGCTACACTTGGGTGTATATCTCGACTAGCGCTCCCACTAGGGGGAGCTCAAGTCAGCCAGATACTGTTCCACTGTTTAACCTATGCCCACACTGGCACAGGAAACAACAAATGCTGCCACCAGTTCGCTCGTTTAAGTTAAAAGCCCGGTCCTTACCGACATATAGCAGGGTCCACGTAACCAACCCTTTGGGTAGCTATATACTATAGACCGAGAAAGAGGCGTGAGGCCGTTGAACAAGACAGACTAAAACTCAGATTAAAGTTTATATAAGATTAAATTAGCTTGAAGGGCAACACTGCCAGGTAAAATATACAGAAGATAAAAATATACAGGTCAAGAGGGGTGCAAATACAATTATGATTACAGACAAAAGGCCGTTAAAATACAGTCAGTTACCGTTGTTGCTTGGGGCCCGGCCCGCACGGGGGCAGATGTGGCCTGTGCTGCTGCGTGATGATGTTACTGGCCCTGCTCTCGGTACCCCCCTCCCTTGATCAAACAGGAAGAGCAAGCCTGGCACCTCGGCTTATATCTCGAGGGGCACCCCACTTGGCAGCCCCCTACACACCCTGGGACGGGTCTATGAACTCGCATCTACTCCAGGTCTTGCAGTTCTGAATACAAACCAAAAATGGACAATAACTCGCAGGCATTGGCACAGAACCGAGCCGTGGGACCCATCAGAACAGACAGGGCCTACCGCGAACGCCTGGATATCAAACCTGCTTATCGTATGTGACCCTGTAGGCCCGGTTCTGTATATCTCAGTCCCATGCATCCTGGACACCGGGAAATAGGTCCTGAGTGCGAGCGGGAGCTCCATATTGCGATATGAACCCGCCACGCACCAGTTATGAGCGTGATCCGCCCTATGAAAAACGATATGAAATATTTGGAGACGACCCACCTGGGAGCTGAATTGAGCAAAAAGTTCTTTGAAGCTTGCAAGCTTGGACACATTTAGTTCATTGCTAATTATGTATACATAGATGCTTTCATGGGTTGACCCCATGCGGTGGCAACATCCTACTGAGAGTCCATTTACACTGGGCTTCATTACTTGTGTAAATTTGAGCTGTCCTAGGCTGGAGCCATCTGTGTTCAGACTAATTAACAAGTAAATCTGAGCTTAGTCCCAGTGTGGGGAAGGGCCGTGCTCTGACTACATACAGAATGGGGGATGCAATAAATTGAATTCTTCGCCTCACATTGACCAAATACTTATTTTTCCACCATAAATTTGCAAATAAATTCATTCCAAAATCAGAAAATGTATTTTCTCGATTTTGTTTTCTCATTTAGACTCACATATTAGAGGTCGACCTATGATGTCAATCACAGGCATCTCTCATCTTTTTAAGTAGAAGAACTTGCATAATTGGTGGCTGACTACATACTTTTTTCCCATTGTATTTTTGCTCTAACTTTCACAGATAATTATCTATTTTTCAGTTTGTTTTTGCTGTAAAATCATAAAACCTGGGCAAAATTGGCCTTGAAATGAACATGGAGATAATGATGGAATCTAAACATAAAAAACATGAAAAGATGCAAGTGACAAGATCATAGTTTTGCCTCACAATAGTCAGTTTGCACTTAGAATAATTTTTACAATTTTTTGGGGGTTTTTGGGCTTAGCGAATAAGGGATGCAAAGGATAATTGGTGGGTTTTCAGTATAAAGTTTATAATATTTTAGTAAAAAAGCAAAATGTAATCACATTATAGAAGTATATCAATGGGCATAAAAAACTGCAAACTTTTTTTTTAACCAAGGGTTTTAAAAATGACAAGAGAGTTCAGGAGGCTTAATATACATGTAAACAATAACAGTGGGACACTAAAAACTAAATGAGACTAAAGTATATAGGAATATTTTGGGAAAAGCATTTCTGCTAAGGAAAATATGAAAAAAACCTGGACTTTAGTTTACAGTTTTTTTTCAAAAATTGTATTAAGCTCACCTCCCCAAAAGAAGGGGATCCAAGGGGGGTGGTCCCCCACACTGAACATGCACCTCACTAGGATCAATTCAACTGCAACTCACAGGGAGTGGGGTAGGGAAAGCAATTGGGGGTTTTCCCGCCGGGTTTAAAAAAAGGGACTGAGTGCAGCAAGCCAAAAAGATTGCATTTTTCAAATAGATACAAAACGTAATAAGGCTGTGCACATCTAAAATATACTTTGAAAAACGCAATCATACATGGTGTCCTCTTCCTGTAGGAGCAGCATGACCATGGAGCTCTCTGGCACGGGATGGTATGATGGATAATTCATTGAGTTCAAGAGGGGGCTGAATGCCTTCCCTTAAACATATAATATCACAAGTTATGGGAGCTAGATTGCTGGATTTGAGTCATTGATCTAGAGATTTCTCCTGACTGCTATACTTGGAGTCCGGAGTGAATTTCTCTCCCTAATATGAGGCAACTGGCAGAGGCCTCAGTAAAGGGGTTTTGCCACGATCTCATTTCATACCACCTGTATCCTGCTCTTCAGCTCTGTGTGCTCAGAAGGGGGCGTGTTTGATTTGTTCGAATTTCATATCATGTGACCCAGCAGGATGACATCACCAGGCCTTTCCTCTCTGTAGTCAAAGAACGGTCTGTTTATGTAAAGTATTATGAGTAGCTGAGAGGTAAAGCTTTTGCCTCCAGGCACAAGGGTCCTAGGTTCAAATCCCTGCAGGAACCAAGTCTGTGTTTTTTTCTCTTTATCAATGCACAGACCTGATTGAAGTTTCTTTTTTATTTATTCACACTGTTTGACTAATTACTAATTAGTACAGAGGACGGGAGTAGAATGATAGCACCTGGGATTTGAACACTCAGTAGCTGCCTGAGAGGAGAGGTGATGTCTGAGCATGTGCGACCAGGACTGAGAAGCTCTCAGCTCTGGTCGTATCCCCTGGAGACAAGTTGTAAACAATGGATCACTAAAGGAGCAGCTAAAACAAAAACGGTGCAGAATTTGTAATAATAATGAATGGTGAAAACGTTTATTTCATTTGCACGCTTCCCACGTCTTTGCTTTCCTTTGGCTCAACACTGTAAGATTTACTATGTTTAGTATGATATAAAACAGTAAGGTATGCACATATTTATAACCTCTGTGGTATGTGCTGCAGTGTCCAGATGTTCTGAATAGGATTTTTAGAAATCACTTTCACAATGGGAATTTGAAAGGCAGTTGCACAATTTTAGAGTATGCTCATTTTTGTTTCTTAGGCAATGTCTAAACAGCGCTGGATTCTCATCGGATTTTCAGCGGATTCAGTATCTTGAATCCATTGAAAATTCAACTGTACCCTGCACTGTGTAGACTTCAACCGAAAATCTGTGCTGTGTTTTCTACTGAACTTGTTGTCCCTCTGGCAGAAAATAGAACATGTTTCGCTGGATACCCATTGGATTCCTGTGCAGCTCATGTACTGGGCCTGCCAGAAATCCGAAAAAACAAAGGGGGGTGTGCTAAAAGCCATAGTACAACAATGTTAAAATGCCGATGGATTTTGGACACCATTTTAACATTGCTCTGTAGACGTAACCTTAAAAGGGAAATTTTCCCCACCCCACAGATTCACCAAAAACCAGCAACCCGCTTTTGACTCACCCTTTCCGGTTTTTGCTGGTGTGTTTAAAAGCAGTGATTGGCTATCAGTTCTTTCTGGTTTCCTGTAAAGGGGTATTGCTACAAAGCCCCAGAAAAACGTCAGTTTTTTTTTAGCGTTTTTTTTTCTTTTTAAAAAAGCTTGGGAAAAACGACTGTAAACCGTGTTACGACGGCTTTTACCAGGGCGGATTTGTGTGCCGTATTGAGCGCACAAATCCGGGGTGAAAAGGGGCCGGGGTGGGGGCGGGGGCCCCCGCGCGGCGGGGGCGGCCCCCTCCCCCGGGCCCCCTAACAAAGCATTTTTTACGGCACTCCGCCGGCCGTAAATAATGTGCATGTCACTTTTCTCCCCCCGCGGCGGGGGGCCCCGCCGAGCCCCGGGAGGGAACGACCCGGGAAACCCCGTTCTCTATGAGGCAGGGATTACCGTAAGAATCCCATTGGGGTTTGGGCCGGATTGAAGCGCAAATCCCGGGCGGGAAAACGGCGCCAAAATTTCCCCGGCAAATAAGCCGTGTAAGGGGGGAAATCGTCTCCCATTTGGCTTCTAAAAAAAACCCCCTCCCGCGTCTACCCCTGAGCTTCTTTTTTTTGCTCGTTTTTTTCACTGGTGGTTTTTTGCCCAAAATGCTCTAACAAACGCCAAGAGGGCCCGAAAAATTTTACAAAGGAGTCAAGGAAAGCGCCCGGGGGGGTCTTTTGGCGTTTTCACTGCGGTTTTTTTGCCGGGGATTTTTCAATGAAAACCCTCCCAGGAGACCCCAAATCAACCATAGGGGGGTGTAACAAAGGTTAATTTTATTATCAAATCTGCAATACCCCGTGTTTTTTATGAGTTTCCCTTTTTTTTCCTTTTGTAATCCAAAAAGATCACGGTTTGGTCGCTAACGTTTTTGCGGGAAATTTATATTTTTTTCGCTAAAAAAAAACCTTATTTACCCGATTTTGCCCTAAAAAATCTGTTTTTTTTTTTTCAGAAATTTTTAATGCTAAAAAAACCCTTTTTTAAAAAATTTTTGGGGCTAAAAGGTTTTCTTTTAATGATGAGAAAATAAGTTTTTTTACGGGTTTTGGGTCAGAAAAGTTTTTTTTCTGATTTTGGGCGCCAGAAACAATTTTTTACGTTTTTTGGGCCCCCAAAAAAAATTTTTTTTTACAGATTTTTTACAAAAAAAGGCTCTCGGGGCCGGGTGACGCCAAAAACGTTTTTTTTTGGAAATTTTGGCCCCCCCCAAAAAAAGTTTTTTTACGTTTTTTTACAGTAAAAAAATTTTTTTTAACTAATTTTTTTTCGCTAAAAAATGTTTATCGCGTTTTCTGACGCCAAAAAAACGTTTTTTTAAAAGGATTTTGGGGGCAAAAAAAACGTTTTTTTTACGTTTTTTGACCCCTAAAATAATTTTTTTTTACTTTATTTTGGCCGAACTAACGTAATCTCGCTTCCTTTACCGCCAAAATACGGGTTTTTTTACGGATTTTTTTTCGCAAAAAATTCCCCTTTTTTTACGTTTTTTTTTACACTAAAAAAATTTTTTTTCTGATTTTGGCGCTAATAAAACTGTTCTCGCTTCTGACACTAAAAAATATTTATTTTTTTCGGAATTTGGGCGCAAAATGCGGTTTTTTGGGAGTTTGGCGCTAAAAATCCTTTTCTTTACAGATTTTGATGCTAATACAGTTATTATGCTGTATGGAAGATAATGGGGTTGTGTGGATTTTGGTGCAAAAAATCTGGTGCAAAATTTAATAAAAGCAGTAGCACGCAGCAGCAGCACACAAAGGACAATGTGCTCACAATGGTACAGTGATCTAAAGGAAGTGACTATTTAACATGTTAACTCCACGGATAGGCATGTAGCTTTCATCAATGGCTAAATTGTGCATACATTAAAAAGCAGAGCATAGACGCTCAAATAACGCTTCAAAAAACGCTCCAAAAAAACGAAAAACGCACCATTCAACGGCGTTTTTTCAGTTGCTTTTTGGGGGGACAGGCAGTGGACAGAAAACTCAGTTTCATGAACGTTTTTAGTAATTCGTTTTCAGATCGTTTTTTGTCCACTGCAGTGTAGACATAGCCTTACAGTTAAAAGACTAAAGGAGATTTATAAATTATAGCAGACAAGGCTAGAGAGTTCTAAATGGTGAAAGAGTGTCATTTACTTAGGTAAACAACCTCCATTTCTAGACATAAGACTCTGCAGGGAGTGACCCACCATGGTCGAACGGCATCTTGTAGAGCAATCGGATAACAGACAGAGGAGAGAGAGGTGAGAAGAAAACTTGTGTGCTCCGTGAGGAGGTAAAATCTTGTTTATCTACTGAACAAAGCAAAATCTAAACGGCAATGTATTTGGTAATAGTCTTTATTTACCTTTCTCTACATGAGAAAACCCCTTCAAGTCATAGCATGTCCTTTCCCTCTCTGTTTCCTTGTAATTATATCTTGATTTTTGCTGGCCAGGATAACCCTAGAAGGATCATACAACCCAGAAACGGCACTTGTAATTTAATTCCGTAAATGCTGTGATCAATGGCCACCCAAGCATCTAAGCTGTTCCAGCGAGAGGGCAGCCTCCTCTGTCATGTCATCAGCAACCCTACAATGTGATTGTGAGGTACTGATGGGATTCCATGACAGCCTGGGACATAAGGGAGGATTGCAGGTCTGCCATGTCTGTACTCCCCACAAGTTATATGAACCTTGTCCGGAAAAAAAAAATTTTTTAATTGCTGCTGGAAAATAAAGGAGATAATACCCTCCACTGCCTTCTACTTCAGCTGTACGGCTGCTCTCACCGCGTCTTCCACTGACTTCAGCTGTGACGTTTCAACTGCCAGGACCCAGAAGAAAACAGAAGACCTGGCGAGTACAGGTGCTGGAAGGGGGAGGAATGAGAAGGTAAGTATGGCTTTTTTATTCTCTCGCAGTAGTGATTTAACCCCTTAAGCCGAATGCCTGAAAAGTAGTTAATGACCAGAACATTTTTCTAGTTTTTGCCTACTTGTGTTTCAACAGTTGGAACTTTTTTATTTTTTTTCAATGACGCAGTTGTATGAGGCCTCGTTTTATTGGAGACGAGTTGTACTTTATGGAGGAATAGTTTAAGTTCACTTATAAATAATTGCAGAATTTATTTCAATAAAAAAAAATTGAGCGTTTTTGAAATTTTTTTTTTCCACCATTCACATTTCACACTTAAAGGGGTTTTGCCACCATGTAATGTTGACGTGGGAAACCTCCAAAATGGGTATGTAATCACTTTTCTAATTATAAGTGAGTTTAAAAAAGTGAAAACTCTGAGAGCTACAGCATTTCTCAATCCCCCTTGGTTACCTCAAAGCTTCCCCTAGTCACGACCCAGGAGCTGTAAGGCCGCGCTTGCGTGATTCACTTTTTATCTGTTGACAGGCAGAATGATTGGTCTTTTAAGGTTGCAATATGTTTTCTTTTGTATACAGAAATAACTAGCTGAGTGTTATTAGACACTTGCTTTTACTGATGAAGAAGCTTTCAAGCGCTGTGTAGAATAGGTGTTCTTCTTTTGTATACAGTAATTCACATGTTATAGTTTGATTATTTGAGGGACCATGTCACAGGATCCCCTTATTTTTATGGGGGCCAAAATTTGGATCTGTGCTCTGGAGTGTGGTCTGTGTGCGTCTCTGTCAGCTCGTGATTTGTTTTACATTACATTACCTTCTTAGCAGATTAAGGTCTTCCTGACAGTGCCATCTTAGGTCTGAGTCTTGCTGTATTGGAATCCACTGTTGTACTGTTTATTAGTTCACTTAAGTTTGAGATGCTCCCTTGGATTCCTCATCCCCTTCCTTCCTTCTTCACTGCAGCTTCATGACTCAGCTTGATTTGTTTACATCTTGCTCTCATGCTGAACGGGAGGTCAGTACTTGATCTGTGGCTAATCCCCTTTATTAACGTGTTAGATTATTCTACAGGTATTTTCAGTTGTCGTGGATACCTAATATGTATTAGGTTTTTTTTGTGTGTGTTATGTATGAACATTAATTTTTATTAAAATATTTATTTTTATTTTATTTTTTTTACACTTTTTTATTTTTTTTTTTACTTTTTTTTTTTTAAATCCCATGAAGGGAGAACTGTTTAACTTTTTTTTTTCTTTTACAGTTAGTAATGTATTAGCATATTCATATGATCAGGACAGCACACAGTCTGCCCTGATCACTGGCTTGTTACACAGACAGCCCTGGTGCTACTGTAGGTCCCCAGTGCTGACTGTGCAGCCATTTCATGGGCTCTGTCGGGTCACCCGGTGTCCCGATCACCCGACAGAGCAGGGGAACCCTTTGATTGTGCTGCGGTGATGAACTGCGACAAAGGGTTAAAGCATCGGGGAGCAGAGGTTTTCCCCGCTCCCCGGCGCTTGCAGGAGCTGCACTGGAAACAGGGCTGTGTAATACAGCGATGCTGCGGCGCCGGGCTCCGCAAACTCCGATGTCTGTAGCGACACCAAAAGACGTCGCTGCAGACGAACGACTTGCACCAGCCGACGTCAAAAGACGGTGGGTGGTCGTTAAGGAGTTAAAAGGAAATTTTGACCTGGGCAACCCCTTTATTATGGTCCCACTACAAAATAAAACTCATCACACAGGAAACAAGCCTTGATATAGCTATACAGACTGAAATAGAAGAAAAAGGTTATGGCTCTTGGGATGCAACAATGAAAAAATAAAAATTGCTTGGTCATAAGGACCCTACATAGGCTGGTCTCTAAGGGGTTAAGGAAAGAGGTTAGCAAAGCAATATTGCTTTTATGTCTCAATCTCACTAATATTACATTGGCTCAGTTTACACGGCAAGCCTTTCTAGTGGGTTTTTGATGCGGATTTGGATTTTTGAAACCGTCAAAAAACAACTGTAAAGGCATCTCCATAGACCTCAATTAGAAATCCACGTTGTAGTCCACATGACTCAGATTTTCTTGAGGTTGGGTTTCCAAACCGCCGTTTTTACAAAAAACTTGGAACATGCTTATTCTTTCCGCCATATTTTAGGTAAAAAAAAAAGCGTCCCAATCATTTATATTTCGGAACCACATCTAAACTCCATAGATATGAACGGGACTCCTTTTCTGACTGTAAATCCGGCAGAAAAATAAAAAACCATCCAAAATCCACATTGAAAACCATGTGAAAATTTTTGGCGCACAACGGGGTTTTATGATTCCAAATCCAACAAGTATTTTGACATGTGTCATGTGGACGTTCCCATAGGGTATGTTTACACGGGCAAATTTCGGAGCGCAATTCGCGTCATATTTGCATTCTAATAAGAACGAGATGCGAAATTACGGTAATCCATAATTCTCATAGAGAACTATGGATTATGCCTTCTCTCCCCGGGCGTACAATACGATTGTATTGTATGCGCGGGCAGATAAGTGACATGTCATTTACTTGCGGCGAATACACACCGCGACTAATGACGGTCAATGGGCCCGGCGGGCTGCCCCCCCCCCCCCGCGCTGCGGGAGTACGTACGTATCAGCGCAACTCCAAAATCTCCCAGTGTAATGCGGGCCGTATGTACGCGGGCACAATTTACGAGTGTAAACATAGCTTTAAACTTTATGGTTCTTTGGTGTATCCTTTTCCTTTATGTTGTTTTAGTTACAACAGTTTTATAATATTTGTAGGATATCTTCCCCAGGGTGTGTTAAAATTTGTAAGTAGTTAAGATTGGATTTATAGTTGTTATTTACTCTTTTCCTGACATTGTTCCTGAACAGTAAAAGATTTCCTCCTGGCACAATTCACACGTAAATTTAATGTGTGCAGCCTGCTTTGGTAGACTTCAGTAGATTTGTGCACTTTGAAATTAGCAGTGCTAAGAGATACTTGTTGGTTCCATGATAAATATTATGGGGTTCTTGGCCTTGGCAAGTTGATAGAAATCGTCTCCATGTGTTTGGTAAACTTTTTTGATTCTCTTTCCACGAATTTAAAGGGAATGTGTCATCAAAAATGACTTATTGTTTAACTCATATTTTAATGTTCAACATATTTTTTAAGAATTTTTGGTTATGTTTTTTTAATTTTCCATGTCCCTTTCGGTATTTTTTAATAATTCTTAAGTCCTGCAGTTTTCACTTTGGCCACTAAGCCTAATAATAGTCTGACACTTCCTGTCCTGTACAAAAAGATTCTCAGTGTCTGCTCATTATCAGCACAAAAGGGTCAAATCAATAAACTGGATTCCACCTGTCACAAGAGGAGTAATCACTGTTCACCCTTTCACTGCACACTGATTTCTTTCAGGTCACAGAGCATGACTAGAAATCTCTCTATTAGAAGTGAATGGGATGGAGTCAGTCTTAAGTCTACTATGTGCATGAAGGCTACTGTAAAAGCATCTCTCTGACGCTGTTTAAAGCAGTGCAACACGGCACAGCGGCCAAGTATGAAACTGCAAGGACTTAAGAATTATTTCAAAAATATGAAAGTGATATGAAAAAATAAAAAAAAATCTACCAAAAATTCCTAAAAAGTGTGACTTAATGACTAATTTTTTGATGACACATTCCCTTTAAGCAGATTTAAAGTTATTGCTTACAGCTAACACCTACTATTAGCTACTTGATTGTAGAGAATACCAGTAGATGGTAATGTTGCATACAATCAAGAGAAAGATACACCCACTTTAAATTCTACAATTTTACATATCAGGACATAAATTAAAAAAGAAACCTGGACTTTAACCAGTTCCTGATTGGATCGCTTACCCCCTTCCTAACCAGGCACATTTTACTTTTCCGTAGTACACGTCGGTTTGAACACTATAACGCTTTCTTACGTTCGTTTATTGTACTAGTTTTTTCTGTGAAATGATAGGCTTTAATTTTATGTCATTTTCACATATTTTTTTGAGGGAAATAGCAAAAAAAAATGTTTTTCACTTTTTGATTTCAATTATTTATTTAAAAGCAAAAGTGGCACTAAAATAAATTTTGCAATTGTGTCACTTTTCCATCACAGACGTTTATGTATATGTTATATAAAGATTTAGGGTAATAGGAGGTAGGGCTAATAGTTGCGTTTTTTTATCTTGTGTGTGTGTTTTTTCTTTGTTTTTATATCGCAGGGGTGTCATTCATTTTCAGGATGACCCACCACAGCATTGTGGTTGCCCCCAAGGGCCATTGAAGGTTGGGTAGGTGCCTTGGTAGGACTGTCAGAGTTATGCCACCACGTGTGAGTTGCACACCAGCTGTGCCTAAGCTCTCAGGAGCCACATAAAATAGCGTGGTGGGCCAGATTCGGCCCACGGACCTTGAGTTCGACACCTGTGATATACAATATTATGCTCCTCTTAAGGTCAGAGAAAGACCTCTGGGAAGCTTTTTATTTTGTTTTATTTTGATGATTTCCCCTGTAAACGAGGTTGGTATATTATCCGCAGTTACAAGGGAAATACATTCCCTGCACTGATTGCAGAGTTGATCTGGGTTACCGACACAGAGCTCACACCAATCGAGAGTCCAGGGATGGTAATAAACCATCCCTGTCTTCTCGGTAGAGAGCTCGCTCATAGCCGGCTCTGCACAATTAGTTCCAGAACATCGGCGCAGAGATAAACTGGCAGCAGACGGACATTTATAGTCGAGTTTATAGACAAGTAGTTGAAAGGTCTTAAAGTTAGGTAAATGCAACCTCAGAAGAACAAGAGCACACGGCACATTTTTTATTTAACCCTTTCCTAACACTGGACGTATGGGTATGCCTTGTATGGGAAGGTGTTCCCGCAAATGGATGTACCCATATGTCCAGAAGATCGTGCGGGCTCACAAGCAGAGCCAGACGCATGGAACCAGACGTTTATTCTGCTGGCTTGTATGAGCTGTCGGCCACGACTGGAGCTTACTCCGTTGTGGCTGATTAACCCCTAAGATGTGGCAGCCAATTGCAGCTAAGCGAAAAAGGGAGGGAGCTCCCTCTGTCTGCATCCGCAAGCCACTGTGCGATCGTGGGGTGCTGATGCCCTCCATTCCAACCTGGAAGCCTAAGGCTATGTTCACACGGCGTAATTGCGGGGCGTACAGTACGCCCCGCAATTATGCCGGGTGTTTGGGAGTCGCGCTGACTGGCGCGTACTCCCACGACGTGGGGGGCCGGCAGCCCGTCGGCCCCATAGACTGTCATTACTTGCGGCGAGTAAGCACTTATCTTCCTGGGTGTACAATACGATCGTATTGTACGAGCAGGGAGAGGAGGAGTAATCATAGTTCTCGAAATTAGCCCATGTGAACATACCCTAATAAAGGCTTCTGGGTTGCCTGTGATGATTGACAGGTACAACACATAACAGTACAGCTATGTCCTGCTATGTATTGTACCAGTGATCAAAAGATCACTGATTGAAGTCCCCTATGGGACATGTGAAGTGTGAAAATAAAAAAAGAGTTAAAAAAAAGTAAAACACAACCACAAAAAGAAAAAGGAAAACATGCACACCGCCCTTTTCCCATTACAAACGCCAATCACCCCAAAAAAAGATAAAAAATTAAAAAGTATGCATACTTGGTATCACCGTGTGCGTAATAACCTACCCTATAGGTCTGTCACTATTTAACCGTAAGATTGAATGTCGTAAAAAAAAAAAAAAAAAAACCAATGACAATATTGTGACTTTTGTTCATCCTGCATGTCACGCATCCGAGCACCTCTACCGGGCGGCGCCGCGACCCGCATGTCGGGTCGCGGGCGCGCTCATCCCCCTACCTGTCCACCCGTGTGCTTACCCGGCCACGCTCCTGCCGCAGACTCTGTCCCGTGGCGCGCGCGGCCCTGCTCCCTAGGGCACGCGCACGCCAGCAGTGTTAAATTTAAAGGGCCAGCGCACCGGTAATTGGCTATTGCCGGCCGCTGCCCTTATTTAAACCTGCCTCTTCCTGATACCCTTGCCGGATCTTTAGTGTCCATTGCCTATTGGGAAAGCGTTCATGAGTCTTGTTCTGATCACCGTGTTCCGTACCATTTGCCTCCGTCCCTCGACCACGAATTTTGCCGCCTGCCCTGACCTTCCTGCCTGTCCACGACCACGAACCTCTGCTGCCTGTCCTGACCTATCTGTCTGTCCCCGACTACGAGCCTGCCTTCCGATTCTGTACCACGCTACACCTTGGCTGCCTCCGCAAACAAGTCACGTCAGGGGTAGCGACCTGGTAGACTCCCGTGAAGACCGGGACCTACTTAGAGTCCGCTCCCTGGCGTGGCTATTGCTATCGCTTGCGGTGGTCCAGTGGATCCACTACTACCGACCGTGACACTGCAGCACATAAATCAAAAAGTCAAATAAACACCAAAGTGGTACCAAAGAAAACAATAATTATTTTTCCACGAACAAACAAAAAAGCCCTTACTCAACTGTTTATATAAAAAACAAAGTTATGGCTATCTGGATAGAGCAATGCAGAAAAATAATAAACACAATATTTATTTTTTTTTTAAAATTGCAACAACCTAAAAAATTGTATCGACCCACGTAGTAAAAGTAACATATTAAATATACTGCACGGTGAGCGCTGTTCAAGATAAAAATAAAAAACATTATCAAGATTGCAGTATTTTCTTCATCCTGCCTCTCAAAAAACGAATTTAAAAGTTGATCAAAAAAGTCATCTTCCCCCCCAAAAATGGTACCAGAATTGCTGTATTTTGTTTATCCCGCCTCCGAAAATCATTAATAAAAATCAAAGCTTCATATAATCTCCGATGAAAACGTCATCCCACAAAAAACAAGTCTTTATATAGCGCCGTTTATAGGAAAATAAAAAGTTATGGCTGCCAGACTATGACAACATGAAAATGCAATTTTTAACAACACATTTCGATAGTGCAAAAGTAGTAAAACATAAAAAAACTCTATCAAATTTATATCATTGTAACTGTACTGACCGCATAGTAAAGTTAATACGCCATTTATACCGCATGGCGGATGCTGTAAAAATTAAACCCAGAAAACAATGGTGGAATTGCTGGGTTTTTCCTCCATCCCATTTTCAAGGTCCAGTACTAAACAAACTTTGGAACACTTGTTGGCCCCAAATGCACAATACACCCCTAGATTGCTAATAAGTGTGCTACATAATATAACTTAAATAAAAAAAAATACTCCTCTGGGGAAGAAATCCAGAGATGATACAAAAACAGGTTGCTTAAAATAGCATATATAGCCCTGTATTGCCAACCATACAGTGCCCACCACAACACCAAGCCATAACAACACCTGCCATACAGAGCCCACAACAACAGTGCCACCCATACAGTACCCATTATAACACACGAGCCATACAGTGCCTACCATAACAGTGCCAGCCATACAGTGCCCACCGTAACAGTACCAACCATACAGAACCCACCAAAACAGTACCAGTCATACAGAACCCACCAAAACAGTACCAGCCATACAGTGCCCACCATAACAGTACCAGACATATAGTGCCCGTCATACAGTGCCAGCCATACATTCCCACCATAACAGTGCCAGCCATACAGAACCCATCAAAACAGTACTAGCCATACAGTGCCAGCCATACAGTGCCCACCATAACAGTGCCAGCCATAGTAGTACCAACTGTACAATGCCCACCATAACAATGCTAGTCATAGAGTGCCGGCTGTACAATGCCCCATCATAACAGTGCCATCAGTTGGAAGCAGTTGTCTAAAGCTGAATATTGTGTAATAAAGTAAATAGTGATAAAGCATGTTTGTGTCCTAATGTTAGGGTGCCCAATAGAGTGGCACTGGGGGCTGCATCTTGTGCACCCCTATTTTCAGTGTCCCTATTTTCTTCCTTTCCCCTGCTGTGCATAGAGGTGCATACATTAAACATCATTTTCTATTAAATTTCCTATTTGCCGCCGTCCTTATTTGCTTACATGCACCACTACCCCTTTTTAAACTTAAAGGGAATGTGTCATCAAAAAAATGAGTCATTGTTTAAGTCCCTTTTTTATGTTAAACACACTTTTTAGGAATTTTTGATTGTTTTTTTTTAATTTTTCATATCACTTTCAATATTTTTTAATCATTCTTAAGTCTTGCAGTTTTCATTTTGGCCACTAGGCCTGGTTTGCACTGCTTTAACAGCAGTCAGTGAGATGCTTTACAGTAGCTTCATGCACATAGGAGTCTTAAGACTGACTCAGTCCCATTCACTTCTATTGGAGAGTTTTCTAGTCATGCTCTGTGACCTGGGAAGAAGTCAATGTACAGGGAGATGAAAGGGTGAACTGTGACTATCTCCTCTTGTGACTGGTGGATCCTGTGTTATCTATTCACACTGGTGTCTCCATTCAGTTTGAACCTCGTTGTGCTGACAATGAGTAGACAACTGAGAATCTTTCTCTACAGAACAGGATGTGTCAGAAAATTATTAGGCTTAGTGGCAAAAGTGAAAACTGCAGGACTTAAGAATTATTAAAAAATATTGAAAGTGATATGGAAAATTAAAAAAATAACCCAAAATTCTTAAAAAATATGTTGAACATAAAAATGTGAGTTAAACAATAAGTCATTTTTGATGACACATTCCCTTTAAGTAACAGTGAAAAGATACTCATTTTAACCAAGCAGTATCTATTTAAGATCAGTGATCATTGTTTACTCTGCTTATTTCTGTACAACTTATTAAGTGCAGCTTTATTTGTGTTTTAATCTGAAAGATACCAGAAGTGAAGCAGAAGGAAAGCACTATTGTGAGTAACTCAAACATACTTAATATTGCAAATTGTTTGACTATTTACCTTCACCAAGCTAGAATCACCTTATTAGCTTCTGTTTACTTTTTAGATGTTGTTTGTATTGAAACCTCCCACCCATTCAAGATCTAAGTGGATTCTAGGCTCATCAGTCCCTCTCTGCTCCCTTCACCCATGTACTCTGTGTACTTTGTTGACTCACCTCAAACCATCTGATTCTACTTTGCAACACAAAAGTCACTCGCACAGCTCTCAACCATCTGTTGTCCGTCTTTATTCTACTGAGATTAGCTGCAGGGGATATCTCTTAACCCCAATGCACCTTCTCTCACTGAGGACTTCAACTTCTTACCTGCACCATTAACAAACATACACTGGGTGTATGTCTTCTTCTATCAACTTTAAAGGGAATGTGTCATCAAAAATGACTTATTGTTTAACTCACGTTTTTATGTTAAACACATCTTTTAAGAATTTTTGGTTATATATATATTTTTATTTCCATATCAATATTTTTTAACAATTCTTAAGTCCTGCAGTTTTCACTTTGGCCACTAAAGCCTAATAATAGTCTGACACTTCCTGTTCTGTAGAGAGTGATTCTCAGTTGTCTGCTCATTATCAACACAAAGAGGGTCAAACTGAAAGGAGACACCAGTGTGAATAGATAGCACAGGATCCACCAGTCACAAGAGGAGATGTCACAGTTCGCCCTTTCACCTCCCTGCACAGTGACTTCTTCCCAGGTCACAGAGCATGACTAGAAAACTCTCCTATAGAAGTCAATGTGACTGAGTCAGTCTTAAGTCTCCTATGTGCATGAAGCTACTGTAAAGCATCTCTCTGACTGCTGTTAAAGCAGTGCAAACAAGCCCTAGTGGCCAAAGTGAAAACTGCAAGACTTAAGAATTATTAAAAAATATTGAAAGTGATATGAAAAATGTGTTTAACATAAAAACGTGAGTTAACAATAAGTAATTTTTGATGACGCATTCCCTTTAACCAACTCTAGCACATTTTTATACTGGAAAACCCCTTTTTTGCACTCTGGAGCTCCTGGTCAATGTGCAACAAACTAGACTCTATTTATGACTTATTTATGTCAAATTCTCTCAACCTGCTGGCTCTCACAGCAACATGCCATCTATAGCCTGACATTGCTTCCCATGTTATTCTTGCTTAAAGGTGTAGTCTCACTACAGACAAGGATGGCACATCATCTATGTTCTCAACAGAGAGGAGGTTGGGAATCTCCCATAGACATGAATAGAAGCTCCAATTGCATCGCCGCTCAACTAAACTCGGAACTCCCATTCAAGTTCCTTACCATATTCAATCATTGTCTGTAGTGAGACACCTTTAAGGTGGCCTACACTTTTCTTTAACAAGCAGGGTGGAGGAGTAGGTTACTTTGTTCCCCACACTGCACTCTCTAGGACATTCCGCTGTTACCCTTATTAGTACCCTACCTCCTATAAAGAGGACCAATGGTTATTCTGGAGCATATTTTCTTATGACTCCGTGTTGTGCTGTTTCTCTGTTAGTCCCCATAGAAATTTACTACTGAATCTGTCAAGTGGGTGTTACCAGTTGGGGGATCCCTGTCTGACACTGTCAATCAGTGGTGACAGTCAGTGTGTGCAGCAACACACCCCTTGGAAAACTGGAATGGTAACACCCAGCTGACTGATTCAACAATACATTCCCAGAAGGAATAACAAAGGAACAGCACAACACAGAATTATAGGAGAAGATGCTCCAAAATTTTAATTTCACAGGATTTACTAAAGCATACATATCAGGATATATTGTCGCAGGTTCTCTTTAAGGTCCATGCCCTTAGAATCTTATGCTTCCTGTGATTGGATGTTGTCTACCATCCTCCAGGAGCACCCCAACAGTTTCTTGATGGGTTTGCTGCCTGGTTTCTTAATTTTAATCTTGTGAAACTGAAAAAATTACCTATTTAACTCATGCTTTTATGTTAAACACATTTTTTAAGAATTTTGAGTTATGTTATTTTTCCTATCAATATTTTCTAAATTCTGAAATCCTGCAGTTTTCACTTTGGCCACTCGGCCTAATAATAGCCTGACACTTCCTGTTCTGTAGAGAAAACTTTTCATCAGTCTCCTCATTATCAACATAGACAGATGACACCACTATGTATAGTTACATAGTTAATACAATTGAAAAAAGACATGTGTCCATCAAGTTCAACACGGGTGATAAAATGTGGTTGAAGGGAGGGAGACAAGGACATTAAGACCAGGCTCCCCACTGGTTAATGCCCTGAAGCCCACAAGGCAAGAACCAATCTGTTCCAGTGGAGACCCCATCTCTGACCACAGAACCGTCACCAGCCAGGATCCAGAATTTTACATAGCTACATACACATTAATATTCTTTAGTTTCAGGTAGATATCTAAGCCTTTCTTGAAACTCTCTACTGTTCCTGCTGTGACCAGCTCCTCAGGCGGCTATTCCACAGATTTACAGTTCTTATAGTGAAGAACACCCTTCTCCTCTGGAGATTGAATCCTTTTTTCTATAGCCGAAGGGAATGTCCCTTTGTGTTTTGAGGGGGCTTTACTTGAAATAAATAAATATTTACTTTTTGTACGGGCCATTTATATAGTTATATAAATTAATCATGTCCCCCCCGGAGCCGTCTTTTCTCAAGACTAAATAAGTTCAATTCTACTAACCTCTCCTCATAACTAAGATGCTCCATTCCCCTTATAAGTTTGGTTGCTCGTCTTTGCACTCTCTCTAGCTCCAATAGGATAACAAAGGATCCACCATTCACAAAAGGCGATAGTAAGAGGTTCCCTCTCTGCACACTGACTTCCCTCCAAGTCACAGAGCATGCCTAGAAAACTCTCCTATAGAAGTCAATGGATCTGCTCCTGTTCACGGGCTCATATGCACATGTCGATGCTGTAAAACATCTGTCTAAATCCTGCTAAGAGCAGTTCAGGCAAGATGGCCGCCTCCACAATCCTATACAGACAACTGAATAAAAAAATCAAAAGTCAGAAAATAAAAACAGCAAAGAAGAAAAGAATATGTATCAGTATCTTGTTTTAATTAGTAAAAAAACAAACCTAGTGATATATTCCCTTTATCATGCTCACTAACAAAACAAGTTACAAACATTTACTTCCTCTCAGTTTCTGTCTTTAGCTCCTCCTTAGGCCATTCACAACTTACTAATTCTCCTAAACATGAAGACAGGAATTTACTGATCACTTTCCCACTTTATGAAATCTCCTCTCCTGCTTTTTGACCTTAACCTTCTTTCAATTACTCTCCAAAATTCTCAGCTTTCTCAGGATACACCTATCACTCATACAGAAATGTACATAAAAAGTTTAGGGTGGTTTGACACGTTCTGTTATTGCAATAAAGTATGCATCTTTATTGGCATTTTTTGGTGCATTTTTAAGGCAAAAACTGCAGCAGCCACATGTTAGCAGGAAGTTAGTAAAAAAAAAATATAAAATGATACTATGTGCTACACTCACTGTGTTTTGAATGCAGGTGTTTTTGTACCTTGGGAGCATTTTTTCATAAGTGTCAGTTTTTGTCAATGGTATTGTAACGGTAGGCTTACCATAACGGCAGACCAGAGGTGTGGATGCACTGGAGCTGAATCTAAGTAGGTCCGGTGTTCACCAGAGCCCGCCGCAGGGCAGGTTGGGCTTGCTGCGACAGAACACCACCAGGTCGCTACCCTTGACGCGACTTGCTTGTGGTGGCAGCCGAGGTGCAGCGTTTTCCAAAATCGTGAAGCAAACTCGTAGTCGGGGACAGATATGAAGGTCAGGACAAGCGGCAAGGCTTCGTGGTCGAGGGACAGAGGCAAATGGAACTGGTACACGGAAAAGACAGGAACAAATTTAGGAACGTTTTTTCACATAGGCTAGGGCACTATGGATTCGGCAGGTAAGTCAGAGGCAGGCTGGGTAATATAGGCTCAGCGCTAGGCAAATATCCAATTACCGGTATGCTGGCCCTTTAAATTTCACAAGGCCAGTGCATGCATCCTGGGGAGCTGGGCCGCGCCTTACAGCTAACAGAGATGGAGCGGGGAGCAAGAAGAAGCAAGTGACAGGTGCCGGGAGTAGGATCGCGAGTGCGCCCGCGGCCTAACATGCGGGTCACGGTGCCACTGGGTGATATAACGGGGACACGGGTGCGCCCACGGCTCGAAGTTAGAGCCACAGGAGCACCCGTGACAGGTATGGCATTTTTCAGGCAGTTTTTCTCCCCATAGACCTTGTTTTTTTTGTTTTTTTTATTTATTAGTACTTTTTGCCATGGATTACATGATTTGTAATGGGGGAAAATGCAGCAAAAATACATCAAAACACACATGTATGTATACACATTATACTGAAAAAATAAAACTGTATGAAAAAAACACAAGAAACATGCAAAAAGAAACGCTGCAGTTTATGTGGATTTTCTGCCAAAACACTCTATACAAAATATAAGTGGTGAGGGTAGCCTTAGTGAAACCCTCAAAAGTACCCTAAGATGAAGAAACGCCCTGTGTTACACAAACCTCCAAACTCAGGCAGTGGGGACTTTAGCGCAAGCCTCAAGCTGGTCTTTTCAGTGGTGCTCAAAGTGTGATGAATATTTGTGTAGAAAATCGTACATGTTAGCAGATTTCCTTCATTATTAAAATTGACAGCTCTGCCCCTAACAAGGCCAAACAAACTGATCTCCACAGTATTTAAAGGGGTTGTCTCACTACAAGGATTGCTTTTTATGTTAAAGATCTTACAAAAACAAGTCACTTTGCAATATGTGTCCATTAACAGTGTCCTACCTATTCTGAGATATCCCCTCTTGTATGGACTGCATCAGCTCCTCAGGTCGCTATAGCTACAGACCTGTTCAATCTCTCCTGATAGGCTGCCAGTGCTGGTTGCTATAGCTACAGACCTGTTCAATCTCTCCTGATAGGCTGTCAGCAGTGGTTGTTATAGCTACCGACCTGGCTTCTACTGCAGCCTAGTAGAAGCCAGTAAACACGAATTCTAAATGAAACCAAGAAAACAGGACCAAGAATCAATGTAGTGAGACAACCCCTTTAATAACCCAAATGCTTACAATCCCTCCTTAGTCCAAAAGTGCAGGTACCTATCACAATCTTTGGTGCTACAGAGCTGGTCAGTTACTTCAGATTCAAAGCTGACAATATCTGGCATAAAATGATATCCCAGTCCCCAAATAGCACCGGCCCCATTTTTTCTTGTTCACTCTGAGCATTTGGCCCATTAAAAGAAGAAGTCTCAAGACTCCTGCCTTCTTTTTGCTCTATGGTCTACACTCGTGACCCTATTCCCTCACATATCGGCCAGTCACTACTCCCCTAACTGAAGTATGCAGCCTTTTTGCTGGTATCTTTCTTACCTCTTTTAAACATGCTGTTATGCCCCAACTACTGAGAATAATCTCTTGACCTATCCTGTACTATGAACTGTCGACCCATCTCTAATCTCCCCTTCATCTTTAAAGTCCTAAAATGCTCGGTCTAAGCTCACTTAATCGTCTCTCCCTCTCTGCTACCTTTTTTCTCAACCAACTCGGTTTCCACACTCTACAGTGCACAGGAACTACCATTACTAAAGCATCAAATGATCTCCTGATGGATAAATCAAATGGAAACTATTCTCTGGTGATTCTTCTAGAACTCTCGGCAGTATTTGACACAGTAGAACACCTGCTCCTGCTCAAAGGACCACATGTATGACAAATGTCTAGGTCTAAAATTCACTTTGTTGCCCATAGCAACCAATCAGAGCCCATAGCAACCAATCAGAGCGCCCTTTTCATTTCATCTAGTGCTTTTGAAAAATGAGAGGGATTCTCTGATTGGTTGCTATGGGCAACAAAGAGTTTTAGACCTAGAAAGTTTTCAAACATTTGGCCCATAGTGTTGGACTGTGGTGCATGGGGCCCACCAGTGAAGTTGATTCTCGGGGCCCATCTGTGGGGTTAATTTCTGGGGCTTTCCAGTGGTCTTGATTCTTGGGGCCTGCAGGGTTAAATGATAGAGGAGAGAAACTGAGCTCTGTGATATATAGGGGTATATGATAGAGGAGAGAAGCTGAGCTCTGTGATATATAGGGTTATATGATAGAGGGAGAAGAGCTGAGCTCTGTGATATATATGGTTATATGATAGAGAAGAGAAGCTGAGCTCTGTGATATATAGGGGTATATGATAGGAGAGAAGCTGGGCTCTGTGATATATAGGGTTATATGATAGAGGGAGAGGAGCTGAGCTCTGTGATATATAGGGTTATATGATAGAGGGAGAAGAGCTGAGCTCTGTGATATATAGTGTTATATGATAGAGAAGAGAAGCTGAGCTCTGTGATATATAGGGGTATATGATAGGAGAGAAGCTGAGCTCTGTGATATATAGGGTTATATGATAGAGGGGAGAAGCTGAGCTCTGTGATATATAGGGTTATATGATAGAGAAGAGAAGCTGAGCTCTGTGATATATAGGGTTATATAATATAGGAGAGAAGCTGAGGTGTGATATATAGGATTATATGATAGAGGAGAGAAGCTGAGCTCTGTGATATATAGGATTATATGAAAGAGGAGAGAAGCTGAGCTCTGTGATATATAAGGGTATATGATAGAGCAGAGAAACTGAGCTCTGTGCGATATAGGGTTATATAATAGAGGAGAGGAGCTGAGCTCTGTGATATATATTTATATGATAGAGGGAAAGAAGCTGAGCTCTGTGATATATAGGGTTATATGATAAGGAGAGAAGCTGAGCTCTGTGATATATAGGGTTATATGATAGAGGAGAGAAGCTGAGCTCTGTGATATATAGGGTTATATGATAGAGGAGAGAAGCTGAGCTCTGTGATATATAGGGTTATATGATAGAGGGAGAGAAGCTAAGCTCTGTGATATATAGGGTTATATGATAGAGGGAGAGAAGCTGAGCTCTGTGATATATAGGGTTATATGATAGAGGAGAGGAGCTGAGCTCTGTGATATATAGGGTTATATGATAGAGAAGCTGAGCTCTGTGATATATAGGGTTATATGATAGAGGGAGAGAAGCTGAGCTCTGTGATATATAGGGTTATATGATAGAGGAGAGAAGCTGAGCTCTGTGATATATAGGGTTATATGATAGAGGAGAGGAGCTGAGCTCTGTGATATATAGGGTTATATGATAGAGAAGCTGAGCTCTGTGATATATAGGGTTATATGATAGGAGAGAAGCTGAGCTCTGTGATATATAGGGTTATATGATAGAGGAGAGAAGCTGGGCTCTGATATATAGGGTTATACGATAGAGGAGAGAAGCTGAGCTCTGTGATATATAGGGTTATATGATAGAGGAGAGAAGCTGAGCTCTGTGATATACAGGGGTATATGATAGAGGGAAAGACGCTGAGCTCTGTGATATATAGGGTTATATGATAGAGGAGAGAAGCTGGGCTCTGTGATATATAGGGTTATATGATAGAGGGAGAGAAGCTGAGCTCTGTGAAATATAGGGTTATATGATAGAGGGAGAGAAGCTGAGCTCTGTGATATATAGGGTTATATGATAGAGGAGAAGAGCTGAGCTCTGTGATATATAGGGCTTTATGATAGAGGAGCTGAGCTCTGTGACATATAGGGTTATATGATAGAGGGAGAGAAGATGAGCTCTGTGATATATAGGACTATATGAAAGAGGAGAGAAGCTGAGCTCTGTGATATATAGGGTTATATGATAGGAGAGAAGCTGAGCTCTGTGATATATAGGGTTATATGATAGAGGGGAGAAGCTGAGCTCTGTGATATATAAGGGTATATGATAGAGCAGAGAAGCTGAGCTCTGTGCGATATAGGGTTATATAATAGAGGAGAGGAGCTGAGCTCTGTGATATATATTTATATGATAGAGGGAAAGAAGCTGAGCTCTGTGATATATAGGGGTATATGATAGAGGGAAAGAAGCTGAGCTCTGTGATATATAGGGTTATATGATAGAGGAGAGAAGCTGGGCTCTGTGATATATAGGGTTATATGATAGAGGGAGAGAAGCTGAGCTCTGTGATATATAGGGTTATATGATAGAGGGAGAGAAGCTGAGCTCTGTGATATATAGGGTTATATGATAGAGGAGAGGAGCTGAGCTCTGTGATATATAGGGCTATATGATAGAGAAGCTGAGCTCTGTGATATATAGGGTTATATGATAGGATAGATGCTGAGCTCTGTGATATATAGGGTTATATGATAGGAGAGAAGCTGAGCTCTGATATATAGGGTTATATGATAGAGGGAGAGAAGATGAGCTCTGTGATATATAGGGTTATATGATAGAGGAGAGAAGCTGAGCTCTGTGATATATAGGGTTATATGATAGAGGGGAGAAGCTGAGCTCTGTGATATATATGGGTATATGATAGAGCAGAGAAGCTGAGCTCTGTGCGATATAGGGTTATATAATAGAGGAGAGGAGCTGAGCTCTGTGATATATATTTATATGATAGAGGGAAAGAAGCTGAGCTCTGTGATATATAGGGGTATATGATAGAGGGAAAGAAGCTGAGCTCTGTGATATATAGGGTTATATGATAGAGGAGAGAAGCTGGGCTCTGTGATATATAGGTTATATGATAGAGGGAGAGAAGCTGAGCTCTGTGATATATAGGGTTATATGATACAGGGAGAGAAGCTGAGCTCTGTGATATATAGGGTTATATGATAGAGAAGAGAAGCTGAGCTCTGTGATTTATAGGGCTATATGATAGAGAAGCTGAGCTCTGTGATATATATGGTTATTTGATAGGAGAGAAGTTGAGCTCTGTGATATAAAGGGTTATATGATAGAGGGGAGAAGCTGAGCTCTGTGATATATAGGGTTATATGATAGAGGGAGAGAAGGTGAGCTCTTTGTAATGCGCCTGAGATTGGGGGTGTTCTGGAGGTGTGTCGCAGCACAACCATATAATTCTACACATTTATGACAGGTGGACGGCAAAACTAGGCGCATTACTGTTAGAATAGCCAGACCAAGTTAAAAGTGTTTTACCTGGGTCTGAGTTGTCATTTTGGAGCTAGAAAGCGCCTAATCTATGAACCCCAGTACAACAGGTTCATAAATTCAGACGCATTCTATGCTTCTAATGCATGCAAAGAAATTGTCATCTGGGCGCCAAAATTCATACACGTCACCCTTTTTGTTTATTCCATGTTCCCCTTCTAAGAACCATCATTTTATTATTTTATAGCTTTGTAAGGGCTTGTTTTTTGTGGGATAAGTTGTAGTTATTATAATGATACCATTTATTGTACTGGGAAACCAAACAAATATTCTTTGTGGGTGAAATGGGAAAAATGTTAGCATATTTTTTTGTCTTATTGTCATGGAGTTCACTGTGCAATGTAAATGACATATAACTTTATTCTGCGGTCAAACTGATTCCATTGATACCACATTTTTATAGCTTTTGTTTTATTTTACCACTTACATTTAAATTGCTTTGTTATTTTCTGAAACCAACAACATTTTAATTTTTCTCTCTATGGCCTGTTTCTTAGGGGCTGAACTGTAGTTTTTATCCCTACCACTTTGGGATACATAAGATTACTTTTTATTCTAACTTTTGGGTAAGCCAAGCAAAAAAAAAAGAAAGCAATTTCAGCACTGACCATTTTATGACCTTCACCATGCATAATGTTATATTTTAATAGACTGGACTTTTTTGGATGTGGCAATACCAATTACTGTATGTTTAACTGGTTTTCTTTTATTTGTATAAATATGTTAAGACTTTTTTTTTTAATTCTTAAAACTTTTTTTTATACTTGTATTTCTAATCTCCTTTGGGTACTTGACCACTAGGAGGTGCGATCACTTGAACACTGTTCAGCGATACTAATAAATGGGTCTTCATTAAGCAGGTAAGGTAAATCTGGAGGTGGGAGGAGGTGCACCCTTCCGGTATAAGTCCCTACATGGTTGCATTGACTGTGGCATCTAAGTAGGTAAAATGGCCTGGATCAGCTATTTTCAGGTCCAGACGATGAATGTAGGTGAAAGAAAGATATCAATCTTACATTGGATGAAACGTGGCCGACTTCTTCGTAGATAAAGATGGCCTGTAAATGGTTGGCTAAAACAATGTTGTTAAATTTCACCTGACAAACAATGGTTTTGGTTGCGATTGTCCATTTCCAACGACTTTATATGTACAGGGGTTAAACAAAATAACTAGAATACCACTATTTTTCCATAGTCAAGTCCATCACCAGTAGCACCCCTTTTTTTGCTCAGTCACATAGCTTATATCATTGTTGTTAAACTTTTTTCAGTCTGCTCTTCTAAAAATCTGTTTATTTGCTTTTCAGTCATGATATGTCAGACCTGACAGAGTTCCAAAGGGGAATGATTGTTGGTGCCTGTCTGATAGGGGCGTCTGTGACCCGAGTTGCTGAGTTGATAGGTGTGTCAAGGTCTACTGCTTCTTTGATCACACTCCAGTATCCAAAGACCAGTAAAAAATCTAATTATACATTTTATGGGCATTTTATGTCAGAACGTATAGAGTTTCAAAGGGGAATGATGGTTGGCGCACACAAGGTAGGGATGTTTGTGACCTGAGTGTTGAAGTCTAATGTTTCCTTGATCACATCTCGATATGTAAAGACCAGCCAACATCTGCAGGCAGAAGTAGCTGAGGTAGAAAGTCAAAGCTTGACACAAGAAACAGAAAAGCACTTTATCAAACTGTAGCCAAAAAATACAAAGCTACAACCTTTCAAAATTTATACTGGTGCCCGTAAACTTGCATTTAACTCTACCATCCTTTAGTGTCTTCTGACTATAATTCAGCAAAATGTTTTTCTGTCCCATGTGTCAAGCTTTGACTTTGGACCACAGCTACTTCTGTCTACAGATGTTGGCTGGTCTTTACATATCGAGATGTGATCAAGGAAACATTAGACTTCAACACTCAGGTCACAAACATCCCTACCTTGTGTGCACCAACCATCATTCCCCTTTGAAACTCTATACGTTCTGACATAAAATGCCCATAAAATGTCTAATTTGGTTTTTTTTACAGCATAAGTAATAAAGTTTATCAACAGCAATATAAAGTACCTTATTAAGAAAAAAGGAGGTTTTACCAGTGATGGCAGGTGCATTGGGAAGAATTTAACTTGACTAAGTAAGGAGGTTCCAGTTATTTTCTCCAGCCCCTGTAACTTTAATCTCTATTCACATGGGAGTTTTTGTCTGTGTTTTACTGTTCATTTTCACAGCAAAACATAAACAGAAATTTGTGAATGTCCCATTAAAATACATGGGATTTTTCTCCTGGCATTTGTCATCAACTGGCTTCTGCGAGCCTTTATTTCATCACGTGCAAAGTACATGGATTACTAATGAGCGTGTGTAGTTCCACACATTATCCATATCAGACCTGAACAAAGCTTTTGTTGCACAACCTGTATTGCAACTTCTTTCCACCTTTCATCTTTTTTAGCCAGAGGCACACTGTCTTTGTCTATAATATTTTTTGCATTAAAGTTGCATGGAAATCTTGTGAAAGCTCCATGAATATTCACCTAAAGTTAAGCTAAAATATCAGTGCTCAGCTTGGTACTTGATCCCTAACTACAAAGTGGCCTTTTAAAGTAGGATGACAGTCTTTAAACCACCACATTATATAGAAATGTGAGCACTTATATGATCCACAAGGGAGGTGCTAAGGGCCCCAGGACCAGGATAGGGTGACAGGAGGAGACAAACAGTGAGCTCTAACGCTAGGCTCCCAAAGCTGTCCCTGCCTACCTGCTGGCCCGAACCTAAGTGGTCGGCAGCAGCCACTGGGTGACGTTCCTATCACTAGTTAAAGTTACACACAGAACAAGACGGGACAGACAAACACAATAATGGAAGGTTGGGCTGAAACAGGTCAAAACTGGAGATAGCAAAAAAGTATTGAGACAATAGGTGAAAGACGAAGGTCAAAAAGGCGGGCAAAAGGTCAGAATTCCAAGCAAAGAATCCAGTAGAAACCGCCAGCTAAAGCCACAAAAGACTGTCGCGAGCAACGACCCAGATGTCAGCGTCCCGATCCAGGGCGTGATTGACCTGGCCTTCTGACATCCAGACCACTCAGAGCCCAGACTAGCAGGGAAGGAAGAGTGGCGAAAACAAAAATCATACATGTTGCCCAAAGTGTTTGGCATTTAAGCCAAAAAGTTCAAATTTGGTCTCCTCTTCCAGAGCCCCTTCTTCCACATGCTTGATGTGTCCCCTACATGGCTGTTTGAAAACTCTAAACAGGACTTCTTATGACTTGCTTTCAAAACAGACTCTCTTCTTGCCAATCTTCCATAAAAGCCAGATAAGTTGAGTACACGACTAACAGTTGTCCTGTGGACAGATTCTCCCATCTGAGCTGTGGATCTCTGCAGCTCTTCCATAGTAACCTGGGCCTCTTGGCTGCTTCTCTAATTAGTGCTCTACTTGTCCAGGCTGTCAGTTTAGGTGGACGGCCATGTCTTGGTAGGTTAGCAGTTGTGCCATACTCCTTCCATTTATGGATGCTGGATTGAACAGTGCTCCGTGAGATGTTCAGAGCTTGGAAATTTTTCTTAAAACCTAACCCTAAACACAGTTCGCTACAACTATATCCTTGATCTGTCTGGTGTGTTCCTTGGTTTTCATGATGCTGTTTCTTCACTCATGTTCTCTAAAAAACCTCTGAGGCCTTTACAAAACAGCTGTAGTTATACTGAGAATAAATTACATACAAAAGTACTCTATTTACTGATTAGATAACTTCTAAAGATAATTGGTCACACTGGATTTCATTTTGGTATACCAGAGTACAAGGGGATGAATACATATGCATGCTACACTTTTCAGTTTTTTCATTTGAAATTTTTGGAAAAGCACAAATCATTTTCTTTACACTTCACAAATACTTGTTACTTTGTATTGTTCTATAACATATAATATCAATAAAATACATTTATGTTTGTGGCTGTAAACTTTACAAATGAAGAACAATTTAAGGGTATGAATATTTTTGCAACCCACTGTAAATAATGACTATTCCAAAATACATTGCTTAACAAATTTTGCTTTCTTAGAGAGTGAGAGTAGTTCTTATTTTCTGCATGCTTACACAAGCTTCTCTAGTTACCGACAACCTCTCTCCGCTTTGGATGGTGATGTCACTCCCTGCTCTGTCTTATCAGCAGGATGGAAATTCTTACTCTGAGAAAAACTTTAACCCTTAGGCTATGTTCACATGGCTTAAAATGGGACGTTTCTCACCCCGTATTTCGCGCCGTACTGCACAGAATACGGGGCAAGATACGTCCCATTCATTACGGTAATCCACAGTTCTCATAGAGAACTATGGATTATGTCTCCTCTCCCTGCTCGCACAATACGTGGAGCGGGGAGATAAGTGACATGTCAATAATGAATGTTTATGGGGCCGGTGGGCTGCCGCCCCCCCCACCCCTGCGGACACAGCATAATTGCGGGCGAAATACGTCCCACAATTATTGCCGTGTTAACATAGCCTTAGGCTAAGTTCACACGGCTTAACAGCGGGGCGTAATTCCGCCCAGCAAATACGCCCTGTGGTCAGGGGCGGGGCGGGAGCGGGGGAGCGAGCGGGGGGCCGGCACTTCGCCGGCCCATAGACAGTCATTGCTAGCGGTGCGTATACGCCGCTAGAAAGTGACCTGTCATTTATCTCCCCCCTCGGCGTATTCGCCGAGCAGGGAGAGGAGACGTAATGCATAGTTCTCTATGAGACCTGTGCATTACTGTAGTTACTGGGACGGATTCAGCCCGTAATTGGCGCACTTCGGCACGTAATTACGGACTGAATTACGTCCCAGAATAAGCCGTGTGAACATGGCCTTATAGTTACTGACCTGTGAGCAACTTTGTAACATCCTGTCAGGTCTGCAGAGCACATATATTTGTAATTAAATTAAAGATTAAATCGTGTGTCTTTGAAGCATACAAGTTTTTCTCTCTCAACGGATGCTTCCTCTCATGCACAGATATGTACGCATGTCTGTATGCACGTATGTCCATGTAATAGGATCAACTAGTTACTAGCAGAGCTAAAATGTCAGTCACTGCTGTACACCCACTTACAACCTGCACAAGAACTGTGAGGCTGGAGAGGCTGTGAAGAGTGAAAACAGCTAGGTAGGAAATTCCCTCTAATGCAAATATCTACAAATGCATAACAGCTGTGATAAATGAGAACTTCTTAACCACAGTTAGTGGAGGTATTAAAAGCTTCTTCTTCCCAAAG
This sequence comes from Phyllomedusa bahiana, assembly GCA_025379985.1. Taxonomy (NCBI): domain Eukaryota; kingdom Metazoa; phylum Chordata; class Amphibia; order Anura; family Hylidae; genus Phyllomedusa; species Phyllomedusa bahiana. The sequence goes on from JAODAL010011306.1 coordinate 45,454, forward strand.
TACACTGAAAAGCTCTTATCATATTAATATTAAAATTGGAAAAATTTTGTAGCAAAATTTTATGGGCTCTCAGTCATCATGAATATGAACATACAATATGCACCAATTGCCAGCCCAAACAATACAGTAGACGTATCAGACATGGACAGGTGGAACTGATAGGGCATGTCCACACGGCACGGGTTTTCGTCCGGTTTTTCAGATGGTTTGCGGTTTTGCAGACCGTCTGAAAAACCGTCCGCAAACGAGCACAACGGGGCTCTATAGAAAACCCGTGCAGCAGTCCCCACTGCACAGGTTTTCCACCCGGCGGTTTTTCCGCCCGCAAAAGATCAACATGCACATTCTTCCGTCCAGTTTTCGGATGGACTATGTGCATGTCTTTTGAAAGGGGGAGGGCTTTTCTCCGCTCATCGCGGATCAGGAGACTGGCTAGGCCACTCCAGGACCTTGAAATGCTTTATATGAAGCCCCTCCTTCATTGCCTTGGCGGTGTGCTTGGGATCATTGTCATGCTGAAAGACCCAACCACGTTTCATCTTCAATGACCTTGCTGATGGAAGGAGGTTTGCACTCAAAATCTCACGATACATGACCCCATTCATTCTTTCATGTACATGGATCAGTCGTCCTGGTCCCTTTGCAGAGAAACAGCCCCAGACATGATATTGCCACCCCCATGCTTCACAGTAGGTATGGTGTTCTTTGGATGTAACTCAGCATTCTCTCTCCTCCAAACACATACTAGGCATAACCAAACTGTCTTGGTCTCTATCAGGACTAATGATAGAATAAGTGGGAGGCAGAAGATCTTAAAGGGGATTTGCCACCAGACCAAGTACTGACCTCCGTTCAGCATGAGAGCAAGATGTAAACAAATCACGCTGAGTCATGAAGCTGCAGTGGAGAGAGGGAGAGGGGAGGGGGGAGTGAGGAATCCAAAGGGAGCATCTCAAAACTTAAGTGAAGTAATAAACAGTACAACAGTGGATTCAATACAACAAGACACAGGCTCATACACTGCACTGTCAGGAGAAACCTTATCTGCTAAGCAGCTTATGTAATGTAAACAAATCACGGAGCTGACAGAGACGCACACAGACACACACAGCCAGAGCACAGAGCCTGCATAAGGGGATCCTGTGACATGTTCACTCAAATAATCAAACTATAACTTGTGAATTCTGTATACAAAAGAACACCTATTCTACACAGCAGCTTGAAAGCTTCTTCATCAGATAAAGCGGGGATCTAATAACACTACAGCTAGTTATTCTGTATACAAAAGAAAACATATTGCTACCCGGTGCCTTAAAAGACCATTCATTCTGCCTGTCATCAGATAAGAAGTGATTCACGCAAGCGCGGCCTTTCAGCTCCTGGTTCGTGACTAGGGGAAGCTTTTGGTAACCAAGGAGGGTTGAGAAATGCTGTAGCTCTCAGATTTTTCACTTTTTTTAAATCACATATATTTAGAAAAGTGATTAAATACCCATTTTGGAGGTTCCCACGTCAACATTACATGGTGGCAAAACCCCTTTAAATGAATCAGTTTTGGGAATTAGGTCAGAAATGGAAGAAAAGATATTTTAAGGTTGCATTCTGTGGAATAATGCTAGTAAAAGGCACAATATATGATATTATTAAGCAGAACTAGATATATCAATTCTTAGGGTACGTCCACTCAGTTTATTGATATGCATTAAAAACAATACCCAAAATGACACAAATTAATATTCAAATGATAAGTAGCAGACATCTAAGAGTCACACAGGGAGGCACAAAAATGATATACAGTCCTCAAAGTAGCGAGTTTCAATACAAATTATTCACATAGATTATAATGATACACTCATGGTTCTGAAAATAGCCAAACAGGAAACCATGCAGTGACTGTATAACATATGCCTGTATTTGAAGAAATCTTCTTTAAATATCCACACAAGGCAAAAAAAATGGTAAAACAAAAAATCTACCAAACTTAAACTACTAAAGAAGGAGCACCCGCCCCAAAGGGGGGGACCCTGCCTATCAGTGGCTCACCCAACAACTAATAAGATAGGAAAAACATAACTAGGCACTACCGTATTTGTTATCTGTAGGCATCATTGTCCCCTGATGATCCATTTGGTGAAACGCGTTGAGACTTTATTTTATGTTTTTTCTACCTTATTAGTTGTAGGGGCGGGTGCTCCTCCTTTAGTAGTGTAAGTTTGGTAGATTTTTTAGTTTTTCAGTTTTTTTGCCTTGTGTGGATATTTAAAGAAGATTTCTTCTAATACAGGCTTATGTTATACAGTTACCCAATGGTTTCCTGTTTGGCTATCTTCAGAACCGTGAGTGTATCATTATAATTTGAGGATTGTATATCGTTTTTCCACCCAACTATGTTACTCTTAGATTTATGATACTTATCATTGGAATATATATTTGTGACTTTTTTGGTATTGATTATAATTAATATCAATAAAGTTATGTTTATTTTACTGGAAACATTTTTCTGTGGGTCGATCTAAGTTTCCTGGATTAGATATTAAAACAAATTTTGGGGTGAGCTACGTCCACACAGCAAGGTTTTCAGACAGATTTTTAACCGACTTTCAACCATCCCTTTACATTTTGATATATAATCCGCAGTAGTCTACACTGAACAGATTTTCAGCCAGACGGAATTTTACACTGTGAGAGTTCCAAAAAACTCGGAACATGCACAATTTTCTGCCTGGTTTCTGGCCTGAAGGTGTGCATTTCAATCACTGAGGGGGACGGGCAAATCTGCAAACCACAGACAGAACCGTGCCCCCAAAGCCATTGAATAGACAATAAAATACTGGCCGGACTCTTAAGACAGAATCTGACCGGTATTTTATCTATGCCGTGTGGATCTACCCTTAGAGAGATAAGAAAATCTGCAGTATTAAATGACTGTGCGATTTACCAGCAAAATTATGTGGTCATTGGAAGTCGGACTGGGGGGTCTGGGGCCCACAGGGGAATTCTTCTCGGGGGCCCACCCTACTGTACATTAAAATATTACCGGCCTCTCAGACATAAATGCGCCCATTTTACCACATAATACAGTGTGCAAAACAGAACTGTATTGTGTAGTACAATGTAGTCACACATTTGTCAGTCTAACATATCATAGACACAGGGCTAAGTAGCTCCATCCATATCCCCCACCACCCACATACAATATCCCCCTCCACCCACATACAATATCCCCCTCCACCCACATACAATATCCCCCTCCACCCGCATACATATCCCCTCCACCCGCATACAATATCCCCCTCCACCCGCATTACAATACCCCCTCCACCCACATACAATATCCCCCTCCACGTTCCCTTGTCACGCACCTCACCACCTTATAAAATAAACACCAGCAAAAAGTAAACAGTGTACCTCCTATCACAGGTCAGGTTTCCCTCCTCTACAATCAGGACACATGTGCGCTGCCACTAATACCCCTGCCAATAAACTTACAACATATAGTACCACATCGGTCAGCACCACTCAGTAAACCTACAACACTGCATATGAGACCACCAGCAGACACCACTCAGAATAACCTACAACACCACCAATAGAACACAAGAGGTCAGACACCAGCTCAGTATCCTCAACACTGCTATGAGCCACATAGAGGCCAACACCAACTTAGGTATAGCCTACAGCACTGCCATATAAGTACCACATAGCGGTCAGACACCACTAGGTATAACCTACAACATGCCATATAGAGACCACATAGAGGTCAGACACCAGCTCAGGTATAACCTACAACACCACCTTAGAGACTGCATAGAGTCAAACACAGCTCAGTATAACCTACAACACACAATAGAGACCACATGAGGTCAGACACCAGCTCAGGATATAACCACACACCACAATAGACTGCATAGAGTCAACACCAGCTCATATAACCTACAACACATAAGAGACCACATAGAGGTCAGACACCAGCTCAGGTATAACCTACAACATGCCATATAGAGACCACATAGAGGTCAGACACCAGCTCAGGTATAACCTACAACACAGCCATATAGAGACCACATAGAGTTCAGAAACCACTCAGTATAACGTACAACACCGCCACATAAGACCACATAGAGGTCAGACACCTCAGTATAACCTACAACACCTCCATATAGAGACCACATAGAGGTCAGACACCAGCTCAGGTATAACCTACAACACCACAAGAGACTGCATAGGTCAAACAACAGCTCAGTATAACTACAACACCACCTATAAGCCACATAGAGGTCAGAACCAGCTCAGGTATAATCTACAGCACCGCCATAATAGAGACCACATAGAGGTCAGACACCAGCTCAGGTATAACCTACAACACCACCATATAGAGACTGCATAGAGGTCAAACACCAGCTCAGGTATAACCTACAACACCATATAGAGACCACATAGAGGTCAGACACCAGCTCAGGTATAACCTACAACACTGCCATATAGAGACCACATAGAGGTCAGACACCAGCTCAGGTATAACCTACAACACGCCTATAGACCACCATAGAGGTCAACACCACTCAGGTATAAACACACCCACCATATAAGACTGTCAAGAGGTCAACACCAGCTCAGGTATAACCTACAACACCACCATATAGAGACACATAGAGTCAGAACAACCAGTTCAGGTATAACCTACAACACCGCCATATAGAGACCACATAGTGGTCAGACACCAGCTCAGGTATAACCTACAACACTGCCATATGAGACACAGAGGTCAACACCACTCAGGATAAACTAAACACCGCCATATAAAGACCACATAGATCAGACACCAGCTCAGGTAAAACCTACAACACCACCATATAGAGACCACATAGAGGTCAGACACCAGCTCAGGTATAACCTACAACACCGCCATATAGAGACCACATAGTGGTCAGACACCAGCTCAGGTATAACCTACAACACTGCCATATGGAGACCACAGAGGTCAGACACCAGCTCAGGTATAACCTACAACACCACCATATAGAGACCACATAGAGATCAGACCCCAGCTCAGGTATAACCTACAACACCACCATATAGAGACTGCATAGAGGTCAAACACCAGCTCAGGTATAACCTACAACACCATATAGAGACCACATAGTGGTCAGACACCAGCTCAGGTATAACCTACAACACCTGCCATATAGAGACCACATAGAGGTCAGACAACCAGCTCAGGTATATAACCTACAACACCTCCATATATAGACCTCATATAGGTCAGACACCTGCTAAGGTCACCATCACATTACAATATAAAAAATAACCCTTGATGTCAGGGACTCACCAGAGACGTCTGAGTCGTTCTCTTCTCTCATGAGTCGTTCCGATTCCCTTTTCTTCTGCATCTGTTCCACACCGCCATGAGGACTTGTCCCGGCCACAACTCATCCCTGCAGAAATTACACACAAATATCTTAGAATCCTCAATTTTCCAGCATCTCTTTACCTATTCCCACCTCTGTACAAACTACCCAGGGGTGAGAGAGCGGGTACAAGCCATAACTTAGAGGCCTAGTATCCTAAGGGTTTGGAGGGTGGGGAGAGGCCACAGGTAACTAGATAGGCCCTATTTAGGTAGGTAGACCCCCGCTGGATAAGTTGCTAGGCCAGCCCCAGGTAGGTTGGGTGGGTACCTAGCCACAGGTGGGTAGGTAAATAGCCCCCAGGTAGATAAGCAGGCCCCAGTTATGCAAGTTGATAGGCTACAGTTAGGTTGGTGGACCCCAGTTAGTTAGGCTGTAGGTAGGTGGTTTCCCCCAGTAAGGTAAGCTGTAGGTAGTTAGGGTCCCCTTTAAATAGGCTGCAAGCAGTTAGGGACCCCCTTTAGGTAGTATACAGGCAGTTAGGGGTCTCCTTTAGGTACTATACAGACAGTTAGGGTCTCCTTTAGTAGTATACAGGCAGTTTAGGGGTCTCCTTTAGGTAGTCTACAGGGAGTTAGGGGCCTCCTTTAGGTAGTGTGCAGGAAGTCAGGGCCCCCCCCCCGTTAGCTAAGGTGGGGGTAGGCAGTGCCCCCGGAGTGTTTAGGTAGCCAGGGCCCCCCTTGTAGTCAGGGCCCCCTGTAGGTAGCCAGAACCCCCCTTGTAGTCAGGGCCCCCTGTAGGTAGCCAGAACCCCCCTTGTAGTCAGGGCCCCCTTAGTGTTTAGGTAGCCAGGACCCCCCTTGTAGTCAGGGCCCCCTGTAGGTAGCCAGAAACCCCCGTGTAGTCAGGGGCCCCCCCTGTAGGTAGCCAGAACCCCCTTGTAGTCAGGGCCCCCTGTAGGTAGTCAGGACCCCCCGTGTAGTCAGGGCCCCCTGTAGGTAGTCAGGACCCCCTTGTAGTCAGGGCCCCCCAAGAGGTAGCTGGGGCCCCTCATGTAGGTAGTCAGGGCCCCCCTGTAGGTAGTCAGGGCCCCCTTAGATTGCCAGAGCTCCCCTGTAGGTAGCCAGGGCCCCCCCTTGTAGTCAGGGCCCCCCATGTAGGTGGCCAGGGCCCCCTGTAGGTAGCCAGGGCCCCCCCTAGTAGCCAGGGCCCCCCCTAGTAGCCAGGGCCCCTCTTGTAGCCAGGGCACCCCCTAGTAGCCAGGCCCCCCCCCCCTTGTAGTCAGAGCCCCCCTAGTACAGTGTCCCCCCCCAGTAGCCAGAGCCCCCCCTAGTAGCCAGAGCCCCCCCTTTGTAGCCAGTCTCCCCCCCTAGTAGCCAGTCTCCCCCCCCTAGTAGCCAGGGCCCCCCTTTGTAGCCAGTGTCCCCCTAGTTAGCCAGAGCCCCCCTTAGCCAGTGGCCCCCGTAGCCAGAGTCCCCCCCCTTCGTAGCCAGGGCCCCCCTTAGCCAGTGTCCCGCCCATAGCAGCCAGGGCCACCCTTAGCCAGTGTCCCCCTTAGCCCGTGTCCCCCCATAGTAGCCAGGCCCCCCCTTAGCCAGGCCCCCCCTTAGTAGCCAGAGCCCCCCCTTAGCCAGTGTCCCCCCCCATAGTTGCCAGGGCCCCCCTTAGCCAGTGTCCCCCCCATAGTAGCCAGAGCCCCCCTTAGCCAGTGTCCCCCCCATAGTAGACCTGATCCCCAGTGCCCACCCCTTAGCCATTGTCCCCCCCATAGTGAGCCAGAGCCCCCCTTAACCATGTCCCCCCCATAGTAGCCAGGGCCCCCCTTAGCCAGTGTCCCCCCCAGAGTAGCCAGGGCCCCCCTTAGCCAGTGTCCCCCCCATAGTAGCCAGGGCCCCACTTAGCCAGTGTCCCCCCCATAGTAGCCAGGGCCCCCCTTAACCAGTCCCCCCCATAGTAGCCAGGGCCCCCCTTAGCCAGTGTCCTCCCCACAGTAGCCTGCTCCCCCCATAGCCAGTGTCCCCCCCATAGTAGCCAGGGCCCCCCTTAGGCAGTGTCCCCCCCATAGTAGCCCGAGCCCCCCTTAGCCAGTGTCCCCCCATAGTAGCCAGGGCCCCCTTAGAGCCATGTCCCCACCCCCCTATAGTAGCCAGAGCCCCCCTTAAGATCCAGTTGACCCCCCATAGTAGCCAGAGCCCCCCTTAGCCAGTGTCCCCCCCAATAGTAGCCAGGTCCCCCTTAGCCAGTGTCCCCCCCATAGTAGCCGGCCCCCCTTAGCCAGTGTCCCCCCCATAGTAGCCAGGGGCCCCCCTTAGCCAGTGTCCCGCCCCCCCTAAGTAGCCAGGGCCCCCCTTAGCCAGTGTCCCCCCCCATAGTAGCCAGGGCCCCCCTTAACCAGGTCCCCCCATAGTAGCCAGGGCCCCCCTTAGCCAGTGTCCCCCCCCATAGTAGCCAGAGCCCCCCTTAGCCAGTGTCCCCCCCATAGTAGCCAGGCCCCCCTTAGCCAGTGTCCCCCCATCGTAGCCAGGCCCCCCTTAGCCAGTGTCCCCCTCATAGTAGCCAGGGCCCCCCTTAGCCAGTGTCCCCCTCATAGTAGCCAGGGCCCCCCTTAGCCAGTGTCCCCCCCCATAGTAGCCAGGGCCCCCCTTAACCCGTCCCCCCATAGTAGCTAGGGCCCCCCTTAGCCAGTGTCCCCCCATAGTAGCCAGAAACAATCAATCACTTACCTTGCTCCCGCTCCGGCTCCCGCTCCTGGACAGTCCCGGCCGCTCCGTGCTGCCGCCGGCTCCGTACTGCCGCCCTGCATAGGCGGCGCGGTGAAGTGACGTCACCGCGCGCCTACGTCAGCAGTAGGGGCCGGCGCCCGGCAGGCTGAAGGCCTAATGCGTTCAGCCTGCCGGGGAGATCAGCGGAGCGCAGCGCTAGTGGCGCTGTGCTCCGCTGACACCGCGCAGCCCCGGGAGCCGGGGACATTAGTCCCCAACTCCCGGGCCGGTCTCTGAGCGCTCGGGACGCGGGTCCCGGGCGTTCAGTGACCGGATGCGCGGACGGGCCCCGGGGAGCGACGGCACTGCCTCCGGGGCCCGCAGCGGCTCGGGGCCCACCGGGGGATTCCCAGGTCCCCCGGCGGCCCAGTCCGAGCCTGGTCATTGGCTACCGAATGGGGTAGTTGTCTTGTCCACTTGGTGTGAACCTGGCCTTATGGTCTGAAATACAGGGCAAGTTAATTACCTCAAAAAAGGAACATTATGTAACAGAATATGAAAACGTGTGCTCACAAATGCTAGGAGTATAGTAAGCAAAATGAGGAAGCTTGCATTGTTGGTATTTGAGGAACAATATAACATCAAAGGTGTTTTCGAAACATGGTTGAAAGAGATACATGATTGTGTGGCTATTATTCAAGATTATAAACTTTTTAGAAGTTCCCTGCTCCCTAGATCTGTCCTTTTAACTTCCTGGTTCTCCTCCCAACACACATGAGATGCTTGGGCTACAGTCACTCACTATGGAGCACAAGCCTATTCTGTGTGTCAGGACAAAAGCCCGAGGTGAAAAGAAGCAAATCCTGGGGAGCTTTGGAGCTACAGCAGCGGGGGACTGAGAGATAAATGTTACTTAAGGCGGCCTCATTTAAAAGGGTTTTTTCCACAAAGTAAAATTGACGTGGGAAGCTTGCAAATGAAATAAGCATTTTCACCATTCATCATTATTACAAATTCTGCACTGTTTTTGTTTTAGCTGCTCCTTTAGTGATCCATTGTTTACAGCTCGTCTCCAGGGGATACGACCAGGGCTGTGAGCTCCTCACTCCTGGTCGCATATGCTCAGACATCACTTCTCCTCTCAGGCAGCTACTGAGTGTTCAAACCCCAGGTGCTGTCATTCTCCTCCTGTCCTATGTACTTGTTAGTAATTAGTCAAACAGTGCAAATAAATGAAAAAAGAAACCTCAATGTGCATTGATAAAGAGAAAAAAAATCCACAGGTTGGTTCCTGCAGGGATTTGAACCGAGGACCCTAGTGCTGTGAGGAAAAAGCTTTACCTCTCAGTTACTCATAATGCTTAATAATGAGCACACAGAGCTGAAGAGCTGGATACAGGAGGTATGAAATGAGATTGTGGCAAAACCCCTTTAACTAGAATTTTATTAGACTGGACAAACATATGATGGATGAACCAAGTAACACAGTGGAGAAACTATCTCAGATGGGAGTAGACAATGTCCTTATTGGAATAAGTTATAAACCTCATGGCCAAGATGAGTTGTCAGAGGCTGCAATGCACATGAAAATGGCACAGGCTTCAAAAAAAGGTAGTGTCCTAAATTTTAGGGGATTTTAGGTTTCCTGATATAAAGACTGGATAACCAGTTTTATTAGTACAGCTTAGGGAAGAAACGTCCTCAGTGTAAAGCAGCATAACCACATGAGACAGTCTATAACTTATCCAACTAGAAATGGTGCTGTGTTAGATCTTATAAGTAACATTGCGGAACAGACCATATCTCATATGTGGTTATAAAGGGAAGCTTGAGAAATAGTAACCGTAGGGTAATAATGTTTGGTTGTAGACGCAAGAAAAACAAGCTTATCAGTCAAAAGAGTAAACATTTCATTTTAAAAAGACTAATTTTCCTAAGCTATGGGTATCATTACATTATATAGAAAATGAATCTGAATTATTAAAGGTGGTTTGCCACAAAGGCATTTCATGTATTGTTTGTCCTGTTTAAGCTTTCAAAGAGATCAAAAGTGGGTGTGAACTAAATTACAAGCAACTCATCATTCTTGAAGTCACCATGCCAAACAAAGGTCTGTTTATGTAAAGAACTGTGAGCAGCTACAATGTAGCTGAGTGGTTAGCACTTCTGCCTTTCAGTATAGGTGTCCCAGGTTCAAATCCTTGCAGGAACAAAACATGTGGATTGTTTTTGTCTCAATGTACATACCTGATTGAGGTTTCTTTTTTCTTTTAATTTATTTGCACTATTTGACTAATTACTAAGGAGTAAAGAGGACATGAGTAGAATGGCAGTAGCTGGGGTTGAACACTCGATCAGCAGTGAGTTTGTGTGATTACTACAAAAGGAAGAGACTGACAGTAGCTGCCTGAGAGGAGAGGTGATGTCTGAGCATGTGTGGCCAGGACTGAGGAGCTCTCGCCACTTGTCAGATCCCCCTGGTGATGAGCTGTACACTATGGATCACTAAGGGAGCAGCTAAAACAAAAATGCTACAGAATTTTTAATAATAACGAAAGGTGAAGCTGTTTCTTTTTTATTTGCAAGCTTCCCACGTCACTTTTACTTTGTGACAAAACCACTTTAAGTAAGGGTATTAAGGAAAATTTCTAAATGTATGAATAGATTACAAATTGATACATCAAGGTTACTCCTATTGAAAGCAAAGGCAAAAAAGGTCAAAACTGGTGTCCAGAACTGAACTGTATACTCCAGATGGGGCTACACAAATCCCTTGTAGAGCAGTCATATTAAGTCCCTATCCTGCAAGTTCATGTCTCTTTCGATGCCAGAATATTATTAGGCTTAGTGGCCAGAGAGAAAACTAGTTCTAGAATTATAAAAAAAAAAATAAAAAAAAAATCACAATTTAAAAATGCCCAAAAAAATGCCAACATGATTTAAACAATTGTTCATTTTCTGATGACACATTCCCTTTAATAGATTAAGTTAGTGAGTTTACAGTTTACTGCTAAACCAGTATAGCTAAAGCTAATTTAATCATGTTTTATAAAGTTGCTGTACTTGTCTTTTTGTTTGTTTTTTTCGGAGGGGTGGGGGGAGATATACCTTGTGCTCTTAATTTCTAAGATGTCAGCTACACCCTGGAACAATTAATAATTGATAGCTATTATTGATCGTCCATATTGATGCAGAGTATTAGCTTAGGCCCGTGGTAGATATAGAGGAAGCTTAAAATAGTTTTTTCATACTAATATAGTTTTATTTGTTAAGATCTTCCTTAAACCTGTTTGTGGCCAGCACCTTCATTTCTATAACTTAGAATTAACCTGCAGCCTAGAAATAAAGCAATACTTTTTTTTGCATACTTCCAGCCCCCAAAATATTCATGAGAATTGGACAGCTCCCCTTCTTATCCTCTTACCAACACTGGACGTACCCATTTGTCCTAGCTGGGAAGGTGTTCCCACAAATGAACATATGGTTATGTCCTGGATATCATGTGGGCTCACAAGCGGAGCCCACACGATCGGAGCATGGAACCAGCTGTACATCTGTCACCCATGACTGGAACTTACTCTGGTTGCGGGTGATTAACCCCTTAGCTGCCACGCTCAATCGCAATTGTGGCAGATAAAGGGAAAACAAAGGGAGTGAGCTCCTTGTCTGCATCAGCATCGCCACAGTGAAAAACTGCCAATGCTCTCCCTAAAAAACAGAACAATTTTTGTTGGCCATATTCACAGCTCAATGGCTGGACTAGACTGAACCCAGTAGCAGACATCTCTGGCCTATATGCTACCTGGGAAAAACAAACAGGTGCAGGTAAATGCTGAGCAGCTCACACACCCCTCCATTAGGGGAACAATTAGATGATAAAAAAAACTGCTTAATACCTGTTCACACCAGCATGCAGAAAAGCCACAGTATAATGCATGGGGAGACTGCACAAATGCAAAAAATACCCATAAAACAACCAATCACACACTCTCAATGCATGAGGGGGTGGTTGCTGATACTTCAGTTGCATCTAAATCAGGCGATACAGAAGGCTGCCATAAATACAGATACGTGTGGTGCACCATGCTGGCTTACAGCCAATTAGTGACACCCATACTATTAGATTAGGCGGGCTGCCCAAAACTTTCTGGGTGTCCAACACAAAACACAGGCACACTCCGCTCCCCAGCACTGTTGGGCAGATAAAAAAATATGACATACTGGAAAAATGTTAAATATGAAGTATTAGTAATTAGCTGCACCTGTTAATTTTTCCCAGGTAGCATATAGACTAGAGCTGCCTGCTACTGGGTTCAGTCTAGTCCAGCCATTTAGCTGTGAATATTGTCATGTTTTTTGAGTAAGTAATGTCCCATTTTTTGTATGTGTTTTTTCTGTAAAATGCTCTCCCTAGCAACCCGGAAGCCTTTGTTAGGCTTCCAGGCTGCCTGTGAGGACACTGCACCGGGCACAGCCAAGCATAGTGATTGTCAGTTACAATGCATTGCTATGCATTGTAACAGTGATCTGAAGATCAGTGATACAAGTCCCCCATGGAGACAAGTAAAAAACAAGTAAAAGTAAAAATAACAACCCGCACGATGAACAATGGTTAAAATAAAAAAATAAAAGACAATCACAGAATAGCAATTTTCATTTATCCAACAGCACATAAAATGAAATAAAAAGCGATCAAAAAGTCATGTAAATGCCAAAGTGATACCAATAAAAACGTCAGTTCATCCTGCAAAAAAAATCCCTAACACAGCTCTGTATACGGAAAAATAAAAGTTATGACTAGCAGAAGACAGCGATGCATAAATATTGTTTTACAAAATCAAAACATTTTTTTTAACGTGCTACAACATAAACAAACTATAGAAATTGGGTATCTGTAATCATATCGACCATGGAGTAAAACTAACATGTCACGTGTACTGTACATGAGCCCTGTTAAAAATAAAAAACGCTACTAGTTTGCAGTATTTTTTCACCCTGCCTTCCATAAAATGGATTTAAAAGCAATCAAAAAGCCTTGCCCCTCCCATCCCCGAATGGATGTCAACTCATCCCGCAAAAAACAAGTTGTTATACAGCTCCGTAGTATCAGATATTTAGATTTAGAGGAACCAGCATCTCTTCCTCTCTAGGAGAACAAATTTTGGTGTTTGTTGCTGTGGGTCCTCCATTTTGGAGGGCATTCTTTTAAGGCATATCAAGTAAAAGTTATTTTTTAATTGGGTTTTTTTCTTCACTGTGAATTTATACAGCTCCGTACACAGAAAAATAAAGAAGTTATGCCTCTCAGAATGTGGCAATGCAAAATGTGTTCTCCTTTTTAATAAAAGTGTTTTTAATATTTTACCGACCATTGCATTGTATTTGATTGTTAATACCATCTTGCATGTCATACTGTTCATGTCATTTACCTTTAAAATCCTTTAATAAAAATTACAGTTATTAAAAAAAAAAAAAAAAAAAAAGGGGTTTTATTGTGTAAAAGCAGTAAAAAAAAAAAATAAAATACATTCTGGGTATTGCTGTAATTGTGTCGACCTGCTGAGTAAAGCTGGCATGTCATTTTAATCACACGGTGGCTGCTGTAAAAAAATAAAAATAAAAAACACTACCAGGAATGTTGTATTTTGTTAATTCTGCCTCCCAAAAACCTTGATAAAAGTGATCAAAAAGTGATCAAAGCGTCATATGAACCTCCTAATAGTACCAACGAAAACAGCTTCTCATCCAGCAGCAAAGAAGTCCTTAATCAGCTCCATATACAGAAGAATCAAAAAGTTATGGCTGTCAGATCATGATGATATAAAAATGCATAGTAAATTTATACCACACGGCGTCATATACGTCATTTTACAGCACGACGAATGCTGTTTTTATACCCCCATTTTCTTGGCCCAATTTAAAAAAAAATATGAAACACCTGTGCGCCCAAAATGCACAATACAACCCTACATGAGTTCCCTGAGGGGTGTTGAATCCAAAATGGGGCAAGTTCTGGAACGCTTTACCTGTTCTGGTACTTTGGGGGCTTTGCAAATGCGACATGGCACCCACCAAATTCTGCGTTCCAAAAGTCAAAATGCCCTGCCAGGCGCCCAAACAGCAGATTACACCCACATATAAGGTATTACCGAACTTGGAAGAGATTGGGTAACAATTTTTGGGGTTCTTTTCTTCCAGGACTCCTTGTAAAAATGAAACATTTTCAGCTAAAATTGCAGATAGTTCAAAAAAAAGTTTTTTTCATTTTCTCAGCCTAACGCTAAAAAATACTTACTACACCCCTGGATATTTTTATTAAGGGGTGTAGTTTCCAATATGGGTTTTTTTTAGGGGTGGTTATTAAGTTTTAGCACCGTAGGGTGTCCTCAAACCTGAAATGGCGCCTCAAGAAAATTGTAATGAAAATAAGACCCCAGCTGCTCATCCTATTCTGAAGCTTGTGGTTCAGTCAAATAACGCACTAGGGCCACATATGGGATATCTCTAAAAATGGCAGAATCGGGAGAATTAATATTGAGTTGTATTTCCCTATTATCATCTACCGTGTTCCAGTGAATAATGGATAAAAATTGAAAATCTGCAAAAACAATTAAATTTAGAAATTTCATCCCCACTTTTATTTAATTTTAATAAATTTTGGGGTCATGTATGGGTATATCTAACATGCAGGCCTCTCAAAACCACAACAGAACTGGACTGGTCCCTAAAAATAAATTTATGTTGCAAATTTTCTTGAAAATGTGAAAAATTACACTATATTTCTAAGCCGCCTAATGTCATAAAAAAATGTAAAATGATGCCAACGTACAGTAGACATATGGTAGATGCAAGTAATAAAATATTTTGTGCCTTACATGCAGAAATTTTTAACTTTGAAAATGGCAAATATTTCATATTTTGACTTTTTTCAAAAATAAACATGGACCAAAATTTCTTACTTCCTTAAAGCACAAAGTGTCATGAGAAAACAGTCTCTGAATCACATGGATAGGTAAAAGTAAAAGTTTATTCTCACATAAAATGGGGCTCTGTCATGGAGGTCAGAACTGGTTGCTGCATTAACGGGTTAAAGAGATTGGTGCACCATGCAGTTTCAGAGAGCCATAGGCAGCTTCTGGCTCACACTTCCTGGTTAGGCTGTTGGTGGTTCTATAGCAGAGACTGACATATCAGTTCTGCTATGCCTAGCTATTCCTGTAGGGCTTTGTTCACATGTGCATTGGAGGTTTAGTTTGGAATCTCTGTTGCATGTTCCGTTGGGAATGATGGAAAAAATAACTCAGGAAACAACAGACACCACAGCTGAAAACCCTACGGACCCATTCTGAATGGAACTTACGACGCAGATGTGAACCAAGCCTTAAAGTGACATGAGAGCAGGAGGTTTATAAACTGTAGTGCAGAAGGTTAAAGAGCTCTAAAGGGTCAAAGCTTGTCATTAAATAATGTAAATGAGCTCCAGTCTTTCATGATCAGGAACAGAGTAGGGAGTAAGTCATCATCCCGGACACTGCTTTCGTCTGTAACAACAAAGAGAGTTAGCCGGTACTAGGGAAACTTGTCGGCAAAAGTAGGAGATAAGATCTGCTCCTAATCAGAAAAATCACAAACGCAATGTATTTGGTAATTGTCTTTATTTATATTTGCCTACATGTTTAACACTAATCAGTGAAATGTGAATATCCCTTTAGTACCGCTTGAAATTATAGCTTTGGCACTTTTTTTTTCTAGGATTACATCCCTGGTAAAAACCTAAAACATGATTCCACCTGAACTACTTTATACAAACTGTAAGCAAAGCCCGGACTCCTCATCCTCATAAAATCCACTATGAATTCTTCTTTGTATTCGCTGTACGAGGGTGTTTGAGGATAATTTAAGACCATCTGTCATAACATTAAATTTTGACGAAAGTGAGCCTTGCAAAATGACAATGACCCTAAATACACCAGTAAAACCAGTGCATAAATTCCTTAAACATCACACAGCTGACAAAAATTCTCCCTGGAGGAAAAATTTTCTATCACATGATGTCAGAGACTGGTAGACAGTTATAAGAAAAGCCTGCTGGAGGTTGCTTCTGCCAAAGACAATATCACTGACATACTTCTTCCACAAGAGGAAATAGTTGTGCACTTTTATCTTTACCTTGCTTAATCTTATTTGTGTTTCGTTACTATATTGGGAATGCTTGGACTGGGGGGAAATGTTTGCAAGTGGGTAAGTAACTGGCTGAGTGATAGAAAACAAAGGGTAGTGATTAATGGTACATACTCGGACTGGATCCCTGGTACTAGTGGGGTACCACAGGGCTCAGTATTGGGCCCTATACTCTTTAATATTTTCATTAATGAAATTACACATGGATTGCACAGTAGAATATCAATCTTTGCAGATTATACTAAGCTCTTTAAAGTAATCAATACAATAGAGGATATTGATCTACTACAAAGAGATCTGTTTAAGTTGGAGGCCTGGGCAGAGAAGTGGCAGATGAGGTTTAACACAGATAAGTGCAAGGTTATGCACATGGGGAGGAAAAAGCCATTACATGATTACTTTTTATAAAGAAGAACTCTGGATAAAAGTGACATGAAGAAGGACTTGAATCCTGGTGGACAGTAACGTTAATTGCAGCAGCCAGTGTCAGGCAGCAGCTGCAAAGGCAAACAGGATCATGGGGTGTATTAAAAGGGGATAGATGCACATGATGAGAACATTATTCTCCCATTATACAAGTCACTGGTCAGACCACACATGGAATATTGGGGACAGGTTTGGGCACCAGTGCACAGGAAAGACATTGTAGAGCTTGAACAGATTCAAAGGCAGCAACGGAAATAATAAAAAGGACTGGGTGGACTACAATACCCAGAAAGATTAACAAAATTAGGGTTATTTAGTGAAAAGACAGTTTTGGAGGGAAATAATAAATATGTATAAATATATTAAAGGTCAATATAGAGATCTCTCCCAAGATCTATTTATACCCAGGACTGTATATAGAACAAGAGGGCATCCTCTACGTCTAGAGAAAGATGGTTTCTACATAAACATAGAAAGGGATTCTTTAGTGTAAGAGCAGTGAGACTGTGGAACTCTCTGTCAGAGGAACTTGTCATGGTGAATTTACTAACAGAGTTCAGAAAGGGTCTG
Organism: Phyllomedusa bahiana; assembly: GCA_025379985.1. Taxonomy (NCBI): domain Eukaryota; kingdom Metazoa; phylum Chordata; class Amphibia; order Anura; family Hylidae; genus Phyllomedusa; species Phyllomedusa bahiana. Next base: position 62,681 of record JAODAL010011306.1, read on the forward strand.
GGTACATTTCTAGATGTAATAATATAACACGTTATAGTGACCAGGATTCTGGAGAAGGGACATTGATTCAGGGATTTATTCTGATTGCCAGATTGGAGTCGGGAAGGAATTTTTCCCCTAAAATGAGGACAATTGGCTTCTACCTCATGGGGGTTTTTGCCTTCCTTTGGATCAACACTATAGCACAATAGGCTGAACTGGATGGACGTCTGTCTTTTTTCACCCTTACAAACTATGTAACTACATCTGGGGTGTAACTACATCCAGTCTCCTTTGTACAGAGTTTTGTTACTTCCCAACAGAGAAAAGCATAACTATAGTCTGAAGAGTATATGGCTCAGGCTTCTTGTAGCGTGTATCTGCTCTCGTTGCTGCTGCGCCATATTTTCTGTTGAATTGCAAAGTCAGTGTGTTTTTTTTTTGTTTAAAGGGGTTGTCCGCTAAATAAAGTTACATGAGATAATTATTACAATTATTACTACATGACCGTGGGGCTACGGGGGATAAAGAAAGATGACACACACCTACAGTTGAAACCAGAAGTTTCCATACACTATATAAAGAGACACATCTGCATGTTTTTCTCACTATCTGACATGAAATCAGAATAAACCTTAACTGTTTTAGGTCAATTAGGGGGGGGAGAGAGACAGAGAGAGAGAGAGAGAATTCAATAGGATTGAGATCAGGGCTTTGTGATGGCCCCTCCAAAACATTGACTTGGTTCTCCTTAAGCCACTTTGTAACCAGTTTGGCAGTAGCTTCTGGTCATTGTCCATTTGGAAGACCCATTACTGCCCAAGCTTTAACTTCCTGGCTGATGTCTTGTGATGTTGCTTCAGTATTGCCACATAATCTTCTTTCCTCATGATGCCATCTATTTTGTTAAGTGCACCAGCCCCTCCTGCAGCAAAACAACTCCACAACATGATGCTGCCAACCTGTGTTTCACAGTTAGGATGGTGTTCTTAGGCTTCCAAGCTTCTCCCTTTTTCTTCCAAATGTAACAATGGTCATTATGGCCAAACAGTTCTATTTTGGTTTAGTCAGACCACAGGACAGGTCTCCAAATATGTCTTTGTTCCTGTGCATTTGCAAACATTAATCTGGCTTCTATATGTTTAATTTGGAGTAATGGATTCTTCCTGGGAGAATGGCCATTCAGCCCATGTTGATACAGTACTCATTTCACTGTGGATAATGACACAATCCCCAGCTTCACCCAGCACCTTCACAAGATCTTTTGCGTTTGTTCTTGGGTTGATATGCACACGTCGAACCTGTCTCCTTCCTGAGCTGTATGATGGCTGGACATTCCCATCTTCTTTGTACTTGCATATAACTGTTTGTTCAGATGAACGAGGCACCGTCAGGAATCTGGAAATTGCACCCAAGGATGATCCAGACTTGTGCAAGTCCACAATTCTCTTCCTGATATTTTGGCTGATTTCTTTGGACTTTCCCATGATGTTACACACAGAAGCAGTGTGTTTATGGTGTGCACTAAAATACAACCAGAGATGTGTCTCTAATTAACTCAGATGTTGCCAATAAATCAGAAGTTTCCAGAGACATGACATCATCATATGGGCTATACCATATTGTTTAAAGGCATAGTAATCCTAGTGTATGTAAACTTTTGACCTTGCAGAAAGTAATAAAAATGCCTTAAAATGTTTCTCTCTTTATTATTTTGGCATTTGGCAAATATAAATAATTTTGGTTCCTAATTGACCTAAAACGGGGAAGGTTTATTCTGATTTCATGTCAGATAGTGATCTCTTCTGATTGCACTGACATAAGAGCAAGAGATCTTATCTATGAACTCTGAAGCTCTCTGCTCTAAACTAAACAAAAGTAAATCAACTCCTTTGTTTTATAGAGATAACAGACTCTGTTCTTAAGCTGCCTGTAGTCCTGTGTGCCGACTTGTGGTGATGTCACTTCCTACTATCAGATAAGACAAAGAGCAGAGAGAGAAGGGGAGAGCAGGATGGTAACCAGAGAAATCTGTGTGCACTCAGAGCAGATAAAATCTCTCTAATCTCAACAAAGCAAAATAAACAAAGCAATATATTTCATCGTTCCCTACATGTTGAAAGCTAATATTTGTAGTCAGATAACCCCTTTAAGAGCAAATATTAACGTCCATATGTTTAAAATGAAAAATAAACTTAATTCTTCACATGAGTGTAAGTGTATTATTATACATACAAGTCTGCTCTGAAGCTCTGATATTGAAGTTATATAAGGCAACCAGAGGATTACTTCTTATCCACACTTGCACACTGCACTTCATTGTTCAAGCCGCAACCTCTCTGATCACTTCTTCCCCTTCATTCGGGTAGTATGATCATCAAAAGACCATCACAAAAACAAAACGTTGCTGTGTGTCCTTTGAGGTAGATGGAGAACAAAATCTGTTGGTTAAATGACAGATCACTAACATTGTTCCTAAATGTGTGATGCCAATTATATGAGCAGTTTCATATTGTAAGTGTAACAGTATAGACGTGTCATACAGATTTCTGCAAGGCTCTGCATGGTGGATTTTTTTTTAATTTCATATATCACATAGCGTGAGGCTAGATAACATCTATTTAACTCATAGAAGGGCTTGGCGACGCCGGATACAATGCAACACTTTGTTATTTTGATCGTCCAACTATTGGCATCCCTACCACCTGAATGAAGGTATTATGCAATAACCAGAAAACTTGTGGCTTGAACAAAGAACTGCCATGTGCATAAGTGAATGGAAGGTAATCCCTCTGCTCTGACATGTACTACATATACTTATATAGCTGGAGTTTCTCTTTAAAGCCAGACAGGACCTTCAACAGGTTTTTCTATACAATCTCAATTTCCAAAAATTTGAGACACTGTAAAGTGTAAAGAAAATAAGAATGCAAACATTTTGAAATCTCTTATAGAGGCATATTTTATTCAACACAGAACATGGAATAAATATCAGTTGGTGAAAGTTATAGGTTTTTCCATTTTGTTTGAAAAAAATTAACTCATTTAGAAACTGATGACAGCCAAACATCTCAAAAAAGTTGGAACAGAATTAACAAAAGGATGGGAAAATAAGTGGTACTACTGAAAAAATGGTCAATTTTCAACTAAGTCACATGACTGTGTATAAGAGCGAGTAATCGAGGCAGAATATCTCGGATGCAAAGATTATCACAGGTTCACCAATCTGTAAAAGACAGAGTCTAAAAATTATGGAAACATTTCAGAAAAATGTTCATCACTGTCAAATTTTAAAGACTTTGAATATCCTATGATCTATAGTACTTAATGAGGTTATCCAGGAGTTTAATGATTTCATAGAGCAATATAAACAGCATTTATATTGAAAAGTAAAGATAGCCCACTACCTTCATGTGTTTATTTTCTTTTGTCTCCTTATTCATCTATTATGTGATCCACTTTTTGCAGTGAAATTTCCTGCTTGTGGGAGGGTCAGTAGTTCTCCACAAACTCTTTCTTACAAGTCCCACAATGCACTGCAGTTACAATTTAGGACTTCCCTGCACCCAATCCACCTAGCACTGTATGCCCTGCCCTGTACACCGTTACACCAGCATTCTCAGACATGTACACCTCATACCCCTGCCTCTCTTATTTAGTTCACTTCCAGGTTGCCTGCAGCAGGCTGTGCAAAGTACAGGGCACCAATCACAGTTTGTAACATGGTAAAAAAACATTCTTTCGTCATCCTATAAAATATGTAATACAGTTAAAAAAAAAAAAAATAAAATATATATATATATATATTTATATATATATATATATATATATATAATTTGGTTTATATACATAGGTATACAGCTATCCCATCATTGTAATTCTGGTTGCTGTGGGGAATGTGGCATCACCCAGCTTTCCTGTACACTGAATAGCCTATATAGCATCCAAGAAAGGCATCATCCCTGCACCCAGTGATGTCAGGGCAGCATCTCATAACGCTTTACCCTGGGACTACTACTATATAAAGAGCAGTAGGCAGACTTTTTTCTTACTGCTGCTGGATAATCTCAGAGGTCATAATGCACATTCAAACAATCAAACAATGCAACTCTTCTGACCAGGTGAAAAGGTCTATTTAGCAAATTTATCAAAATACCTCTCCACCTATCAGAATAGGTAAATACAATGCACAATAATGAAGGCACCTAGACTCTAGCAACTAGCAGTGATGATTTATCACTGTATGTGTCCACATTAGTATATAACACCCTCTCCACCCAGCTCTGTATTTGAATGATTACATTCCTGTCAGCACCTCTATTTACATAGTGACTGATAAGTCACTAGAGGCAGCAAGATCTTTCTCTGCTCAGGTTATGCCCACAACAGGGGAGTGTTTGTGAGCTGAGCCTGACTTCATAGCACACCCACTGAGTGATGACAAAACGTCCATTCAGGCCATGTGATTGATGCATGCAGTGGCAGACTGAAGTGCCTAGGGCCCACCAGAGAAGTTGATTTTAGGGGCCCACTTTGCCTCGCTGTCTCCACTATGTGTGTGTTGTCCCGCCCGGTCTCGCTTCAACTTATACAGACAGGTGTGATGACATCATCAAACTAACCTGTAATCAAGATGGGGGCGCTGGGGCTTCTAAGTCTCCCACATCAAATTGAGCTCAAAACCAGGTAGTAAACATCAAAGGTCTAAAGATATATGTCCACCTCCCTGAATTATACCTTTTATATAAATAATATATATTATATATATATATATATATATATAATATATTATAATATATAATATATATATATATAATATACATAAAGTTATAACACAAAGTGCTAAGTATAAAACCACTAAATAATGGTCATATAGTTCCCAAATAACATCGCTACACAAAACCAGAATCTCAAGACTATTACCAAAATTCCATTAAGAATATACAGCCACACCATGACCACATATCATCACCACGCACTGACTCAATAATACCACAACATATTGACTGAATAATACCATCACAATATAACCACATATCACCACTACATAGTAACTGAATAATACCACAACACCACGACCACATATCATCACCACATAGTGACTGAATAATACTACAGTACCTTGACCACATATCTCCACCACATACCGACTGATTAAAACCACCATATAGTGACCGAATAATACCATCACAATATAACCACATATCACCACTACATAGTGGCCGAATGATACCACAACACCATGACCACATATCACCACCATATGGTGACTGAATAATACTACCACAGCATGACCACATATTACCACCAAATAGTGACTGAACAATACCTCCACACCATGCCCACATAACACCACCACATAGTGGCTGAATAATAACACAACACTATAACCACATATCACCAACACATAGTAACTGAATACTATAAGATACCATTACTGAATATAAACCATTACACTACAACCAATATTACTGCCAGACAGTGACCATACAGTTGTAGGCATGCGCTCTGCACATATATAAGTCATTACAGTAAATTTACATGCAGGGACTCACCGAAGACGTCTTTTCTGATGAGTCATTCTCTTCTCTTATGAGTTAATTTCCCTGCAGAATTTTAAAAAAGGGCATCTTAGACTCCTCACTTTTCCAGCACTTTTCCCTACTGTTTACCACCTCCATACAAACTCCCCATCCATAGTGCCCCAAATGGTAATAATGACCTCCTTGTGGCCAACACAGTAAAAGTACTCCTGTTTTTGTACCAAATTTTCATCTTTTTTGTCCCTATATACTAGGTAAGTAAACCCCCAATATAGTAGGTAGGCATAAAACTAGGTCGGGAGATAGGTAAACCCCCTTCTAAATAGGTATAAAGGCCCCTGGTAGGTAGATATAAAGGCTCCCTGTAGGTAGCCACATGTAGGTAGGTATAAAACCCTCCTCAAGGTATAGCCCCCATAGAAAGGTAGGTTTATAGAGCACCTGTTAGTAGGCATATACAGGCCGCTGGAGGTATATATGCTCCCTAAATGTGTATACAACCCCTTAGAAATATAGACATGCCCCCTGTAGGTATATACTGCCCCCTGTAGATATATAATGTCCCCCTTTAGACCTGTATACAGCCCCCTCTAGGTATATACTGCCCCCTGTAGTTATAGACATGCCCCATGTAGATGTGTACATGTCCCCTGTTGCCATATACTGCCCCTTGTTTGTTTAAGAAAAACAAAACCCAGTTGTTCACTTCTGTTCTATTCATTTCCCCGCTGAGCAGCTCACGCTGGGAGCTTGCGTCTGGTATGGAGGAGTGACGTCATCCCACTATCCACGGCGAGACACAAGTTTCCGGCGTCTCCTGTAGCTTGGAACTCAGAAGCGCAAGCGGCATGGTTGGTACATCACGCTGCTTGCGTGTTTATTACCCTGCGGCCTCGGGGCCTACTGCCGCAGCCCTGAGCTCCAGGCAGTAGGCTCCGAGGCCGCACGGCAGTAAACAGTGCAAGCAGAATGTTGTGCCGATCATGGCGCTTACTCTTCTAAGTCCCAGGCGGTCAGTAGTAAACAGCGCAGGCGGCATGATGTTCCAATCACGTCGCCTGCGATGCTGGGTGTATATGTGTCCGAAACTGAATGGACATCACATGGCCTGCAGGAAGTAGGGGATTAAAGGGCTCTCTGCCTGGTTTGGAAAAGCAGAACAGGTAAATTATTTTTAATGAGTATCAATTACAAAAGTTCAATATAATTAAGTTGAGAGTTCTGAAACAAATAAAAAAGATCCCGGCGAACCCCTTTGATATCATCAAAAATTCAGGGAATCCAGAAAAATCTAGAATCCAGAAAAATCCATAAACATAAGCGACAAGGCTGATAGTCAATTTTGGATGCTCGTGATCTAAAGCCCTTCAGGTGGCACTGCATTAAAAACAGGCATTATTGGGTCATGCAAATCATTATGTGGGTTCTGGAATCATTGTCCGTGAACACAGGTCACTGTGCAATCTACAAATGCAAGTCAAAGCTCTATCATGCAAATAAAAAGCCACATAAAGACAATTCAGAAATGCTGCAGTCTTCTCTGGGCCTAAGCTCATGTAAAATGGAGTGAGGCAAAATGGAATATTGTTCTGTGGTCAGATAAATCAAAATTTGAAATTCTTTATGGAAACTATAAACGCCGAATTCAAGGGGTGAAGGACCATTCAGCTTGTTATCCGCACAGTCGAATAGTCCGCATCTCTGATGGTATAGGGTTGCATTAGCTTACACATCTTGAAAGACATCAATGATGAGCATATATAGAGGTTTTAGAACATATGCTCTCATCCAGACAATGGTAAACCAGAAAGACAATGGTAAACCACATACTGCATCCATCACAACAGCATGGCTTTGCAGAACAAGAGTCCGGGTGCTGAATTGACCACCTGCAGTCTAAACCTTTCACCAATAGAAAACATTTGGCACATTATAGAACAAAAGAGCCAGCGAAGAAGACCCAGAACTGTACAGCAGCTAGTCTTACTTCAGACAAGAGCAGGACAACATTGTCTTCCAAAATTCCAGCAACTTGCCTCCTCACTTCCCAGACTATTGTAGAAAGAAGAAGTGATATACAATGTTAAACATGGCCCTTTCCAAGCTTTTTTGAAACGTGTTGCTGTCATACATTTTGAAATGAGTTGATTGTTTGAAATAAAATGTCTAATTTACAACTTGTGATCTATATCTATGTTCTCTTGTAAATAAAATGTCTTTGAAAGATTTCCAAATCATGACATTCTTGCTTTCTTTACATTTTACACAGTTTTCCAACTTTTTGGGAATTGGGGACAATGCTGTGTGCAGCTTTTGTGAAGGTCAGTGCATCAGACCTAGAAAAAAGGCTAATGTTGGCCACACATATAATCAGACACATATTTGCCGCTAGGCTTCTGTGGGAGGCCGCCTAAGGCAGCAGTATTTAGAGGGAGGCATAATAAGTAAAATGCTTTTATTTTATGCAGATGTTGCAGTGGGTAGGAATCTATTAAGAGACAAGAGGTTCTTGCTAGAGGCAGGCTGTATATATAGTAATAGTAATATAGTAATAAGGATTTCTTCTAGGACTATAAAGTATATGGTACTATGGGTAGCTCTATCACAGGGTGGTTCATTGTAATGATTACTAAATATTACAGTCCCTCACCCCACTTTTATTTGAGCAGCAGTGGTTTTATTTGGGTTCTGTATGGTGCTAATATTTCACTTCCGTGTGACAGACATTATGTGGACACACTATGCTGTTAAATATTTGGGAATTATGTAACTTATTATTCAGGCCTACTGTCACATTTTTACTGCATACTGGTACTATATCAGCACTGTAGTGGTATTTCAGAATTGTTTAGCTTTGTTATTTGGATGTTCGTGGCGACATGTACATCTCCAGATACCACCCCTCAGGGTATCTTATTGTAAGATAAATCTCCGTCCCAGTCTCAGGTCTTTTGCAGACTCCAACAGGTTGTCAAATAACAGGTTGTCAAATAACGGTGGGATTCTGTTTAAAGAAGATTCTGTTTTGGGGGACAGTTCTGTCCGTGGTTTGCAGATTCAGACGTAAATTTCACTGACTAGCAAATGTCACAATCAGGATATCAAAAATTTATCACAGAAAAACGAAAAAAAATCTCCCAATATAAAATATCAATCATTTATTATGCAGACATTTTAAAATATCTCATAGAAAACTAATCCCTTTTTTTTCGATAACAATAACAACATCAATGTTAAACATATTTCTGCAAGAATAGGCACAGCTAATAAATCAGTAGCAGTATAGTGACTTACGATACAGGCCACTTCTACCGACCCCAAAATAGATTGATGTGGTCCTTAAGGAAAAAATATTCCAAAATTAAGGCCCTTTTGTAAGCAAACATACTTTCCTTGTGCCACCCTACCAGACCCTTCAAAAAACACTTATTGGGTTATTGCCCTGATGAGTGCGGCCCCACAGAACTTGTCCTGACCCTAGGTCTCCCGAGTATTCCCTTAGTAAGGGTCAGTAGGTATAGTCTATCTGAAACAGAATTGAATATAAGTTTGATAATTTCAGCATTTTAATTTATGGCATCCATCTTGTCTTCTTCAAACTTAAATTTTTGTGTAATATTCTGTATGAATTTCTGACTAGGATACAAGGACATGTTCTGTTCCACTCACATCATAATATTTGGTCTAGAGATACGTCTAGAAGGCCGTGGCATTTGAATAACAGCAAAAAAGAGAGAGAGATTTAAATGTTCTCCCGACGCGTTTTCCCTACTTAGATTCATCAGGGGAGTGTATCTCTCAGATTCAGATAGACAAAGATAAGTCACGCCACGATGAATAAGCCAGATTCAGACGTCCGCCTTAGCCATTTAATTGTACATCTTCTGCCTGAAAACCGGGCAGAAGATTGTGCATGTTCTGACTTTTTCAAAACGACAGCAGTATGAAAATCCGCCCAGTAGAAAAACCGTGCAGTGTAGACTACTGGGCGGATTTTGTAGTAAAGTCTATGGGGATGGTTAACAGTCAGTTTTCAAATCGAAAAACTGTCTAAAAAACCAACTGAAAACCTTGGCGTGTGGACATACCCCCATGCAATCTCCATTCCTCACAATATATCCTCTCCTTTTGTCAGCTCCTCACACACCAGTCTCAGATATTTCTCCCGTGCGTCCCCCATACTCTATAGCTTGCTACCACAACACATCAGACTGTTCCACCTCTACAACTTTCAAAAGTGACCCAAGAACCCATCTCTTTAGGATAGCCTGCAATGTACAATAACCCTGTTGCCCCTACACTATAATACAAACATGTCTGTCCCTCACCTTCTGTCTCCTTCCTGGAACTAATGGTGCTCAAAAATAACAATAATAAATTGGCAGCATCTAGTGTGTTTGGAAGACCATTGTTCTTTATCAGATGCAAACAACAACCATTTATATTGGGAACAGCGGTGGCAGACCCTCGTACACATGACATTTACGGCAAACAAGTTTTTTCATTGCAGATATACTTTAAAACTAGTGTCATTGCACTGACACAACCTCAATGTACTGAACTTGGGTGTATTCAGTGTCAGTAACTAGGGTGGCACGAATCGCATCATGCATGCCATGCAGTTGGCCTTTCCCCTACGCACATTAGGCTTGGTTAATACCATGTCTGTGGTCACTATTTGGCACATACTCCAAAAACATCTCATGACATACTTTTAATGTGCTCATAGACTAACAGCCAAACATATTCCAAAGTGTGTTAGGTTTACACTGCATTTGGGCTACATGTCAGGAATATTACTTGATGTTCACCACCGTGCAGTGCTATAAATTTGAAAATACAACAAAAAAACGTACACTACGCATACTTGTGGCGACCCACCATATAGATAAGCACAGTTTGCTGCACTTTCTAGAGGTTATGCTGGCATATATCACCCAGATGGAAACCAAAAGGACATTCTTTTGCCCTTCATCGGGTGTATAGGGGCACATGGTTATGTTCAGGTTATGTGCTGGAATCTTACCTATTGCATATCCAGAACATGTTTATCCGAACGAGTGCTGACAAAGCCTTAATATAGCCCATTCATGCAAAGATACAATAGCTTCAATCAGGGCTGTGGAGTCGTCAAGTCAAAGCCCCGACTCCTCAATTTCCCAAACCTCCGACTCCCTCATACACGGCGCCTGTTTAAGTGATAACTTTACTGTAGTAAAATGGTGACATCCGGCTGTTTTATCACCTTATGATACAATAATCAAGCTATTTAGGAAGAACAGACTCTGACAAGCAAAAGGGTAACAATGTTTTGATCTTTTGATCACTTGTGGGTAGAGGTGAAGAAAAGCTGTATTTGTATCCAAGTCCAGTCTGCACCAACACTGAGAATGTGGAGAAGAGCTCTGGGATCAGATTTTAGTCCAGATATGCTTGAATCTGATCCAGAGCCCAGAAGGATTCAGGCAGTATTGAAAACCAAAAGGTGGATTTCCCAAATACTAACAAAATAATAAAAATTAACACTTTGATTTTTTGGAGCAAAACAGTAACAATGCAGTTACACGGAAGAATCTGCAGAACTAAGCAGAGGCTAAATACCTGCAAGTCAAATTTATGTATAAGATAGGTAAGATGACTGTATATAAAATTGCAGTAGCCTCATGTACAAGGCTGTGGTGGATGGAGAGATATGGAGCCTGAAAGTCACAAGTTCAAAACATTGTTACCATTTTGCTTGTCAGTGTAAAATATATTTATTGGATATGACTTTAGAACACAAAATAATTGTAAATATGCAAAACACTGCAGGAACATTTGTGGAGTCTCTGAATTTGTTCTGAGAAATAGTATTGCCTCCATCAGATCCTGCATACATGACCTTATATCTGATCTCATTATTTCCAGGCTAGAAAACGGCCTCTCTACACTAACTTGGGTTAGGGGAAAAGCAGTGACCACAGGGGCAACATCTCTAACAACGTCCGGGTATAAAGGAATTGCCTCAGCCACAGTCAGTTTTCATGAATGGTTGATCTCTTCTACTTCTTTGAAAGCAGGTGAAAAATGTTGCTGAAATCTGTTTGCCATGGAAGCGGAATCTTTTCCCCTGGGGCAGCACTTTGCCCGCTCCATGCCATCAATTACACTCCTCATGTGATAAGGCTGAAGATATGGGAGCAGTAGTACCGGCCGGACCCAATTCCTCTTGCTCTTTGCATCGAACTAACTGGACCAACTAATTATATATTTTGGGAGTCGGAGTCGGTCCCTTTTATGACGACTCCGACTCCTGCAAAATAGGTACCGACTACGACTCCATGACTGCTACTCCACAGCCCTGGCTTCAATTGTACTGAAAATACATAGTTGGCCGCACTTTTCATTCTATTTCTTAAAGAATATATGTATATCGAGAGTGAATAGCAAATGTATGTCAATTTACATTATGGGCCATATGTATGAAAACTGTCAAGCAGTAAGATGGTTTGTGTTGTCCAAATCAACCAATTAGAGCTCAGCTTTTATTTTTTCAGAGCACTATATGAAATGAAAGGGAAGCTCTGATTGATTCCTATGGGCAACAAAGACCGTCTTACTACTATACAGTTTTCATGCATAAGGCCAGTGTTGCAATTTGGTGCCTAGGGCACACCAGTGGAATTTTATTGTGGGGGCCCACCTGTGGAGTTGATGTGGAGCCCACCAGTGGAGTCCACCAGTGGAGTTGATGTGGAGCCCACCAGTAGAGTTGATGTGGAGCCCACCAGTAGAGTTGATGTGGAGCCCACCAGTTGAGTTGATGTGGAGCCCACCAGTTGAGTTGATGTGGAGCCCACCAGTTGAGTTGATGTGGAGCCCACCAGTGGAGTTGATGTGGAGCCCACCAGTGGAGTTGATGTGGAGCCCACCAGTGGAGTTGATTCTGGGGGCCCAAACTACATCTACTCTATAAGCCTCTTATACTTTGCCTCTTGCTTTTTACTTCTTTCTCTCTGCTTTCTGCCTCTCTCAAGGATATATATATATAGTTTAAAAGAAACTCCAGGTCTGCCACGCACAGGGGCCCACCGGGGGTTTCCTCTCCTCCTCTGTGGGTCAGTCAGAGCCTGCATGAGGCTCTATAGTTTTTGGGATCTATTTAACATCTGTGGGTGAGCAGGATGCCTAACAGTCACATCTGTCACCAGTACGCTTTTATTAGATCTGCTTAATGGATGCATTGTGAGCTTTTCATCAAGTATTAATTAAACAACCTATGCATGAGAATAACTCTAGCTGCAGCAGCAGTTCCTGGGCCCAGAGGTTGATGGGGCTCACTCAGGTGCAAGAACATACCTTTTGGTAGGAAACGAGTTGGTGGCTTTCTGCTATCTAGCAGTCCTGTGTAGGTTTTCTGATACATAGCGTCATTATCCATATCTTTAATTGTTTCTGCTTCTGCTGCCGTTCTAGTTTCCATATATTAACTGGTGGGGCCCATATCATATGCTATGGGGCCCTATAAGTTTTAGTTATGCCTTTGCGCTTATGGGTGATGAAGGCCATTTGTTCAATGCATCTGTCACCCATAGGTGATGTCTACACAGCACTGGTTTCTGGTTGGATTTTCGGTGGACTTTGTATTAAGAATCCACCAAAAATCCGACTGTAACCAGTGCCCTATAGACCGCAATAGAAAATCCGTGCTGTAGTCTCCACAGCACGGATTTTCTACTGTTGGATTTCTAAACCACCGTCCGTCTGCTGGATGATAGAACATGTTATATCTTCCATTGGATTCCCGTACAGTCAATGTACTGGGCCAGCGGCAAATACGAAAACCGACTGCGGTTTTTTTGCACAAACCTACTCCAAAAACTGCGGTACGGTGATGTTAAAGTACTGTCGGATTTTGGACGGTATTTTAACATTAGCTGTAGGCAGAGCCATAGGCTACAATAGCATCTGTTTCCAGGATACATCATGAAAAGCTATTGAAAAGCTCAAGACATATACATTGTATGTACCTGTGGCAGATTGTTCACCCATATGCTGATAAGGTATCTGTTTACTCTATTCTATACATTTTTTTTTTGTGGTGACCTGAGGGACACCGGCCAAACAGAGGCCAAAAGACTACAGTTTCACCTCGGTATGACAACCTTATGGAGGGGTTTTGCGTGTACATCTGTAGCTTTCCTGACTTACAGACTAAACTTATGAGAAAAAGGCAGCCTAAGACTGGGTTCAAAAGTCATTTTGGCTCATTTGCAGGTGAAACACGGAATCCCAACATATACTGTAGCTGGGTTGAGGTTGAGCCCTAGAAGACTGGAGTGCAAACATAGTCTTATTTGGACTACATTCTGTACCAATCCTGACTTATAGATAAAAGAGTTGTCCATTACATATAAAAACCTCTCAGCAGGTCAGGGAAGGGCTAAAAAAAAAAAAAAAAAATCCCAAACCTTTGAAAACTGCTCTGTTTGAACGGCGCCATTGGCTGATGTCATACGTATCATTCGCGTGACCGTGCAGCCAGAGCCAGACTGGGACTAAAAAAAACAGACAAAAAAAGGATACAGCTGTCGGGTAATCAAAACTTATCACTGCAAAAGAAAAACCCAAGTATAAAATATAACTTTTATTATTATATAATTAAAGGGGTTTTGCCAAGAAGTGAGTTTCTGCTCAGATGAAAAAATAAACAAACATGCTGCCTCACAGGTGAGAGAGAGCGGGTCTGGGAACACAGCCATGAAGCAGGGAGCGTTGTGCAATGTTAACTCAAATAATCACATTACAACTAGCAGATTCTCTATACAGAAGACAAGATCTTTCTCCACAGCCCCTTGCCTGTCATCAGATAAGAAGTGCAAACACGCAAGCACGGCCAGATCAGCTCCTGTCAGCTCTCCTGGTCGTGTCTAATGCAAACTTTCAAGTAACTAAGGGCATGTAAAGAAAGCTGTAACTCTCAGAGGCTTCACTTTTTGTAATCACAAATATTTAGAAAAGTGATTAAATACCCATATTGGAGGATCCCACGTCAACATAACATCTTGGCAAAACCCCATTAAGATACTCTCCCACAAAAACTTTAAGCTATATCCTAAAAACAAAAGAATACCAGGATTAGTATATGGCTATAGAAATCCAACTCACAGTTAGGCCTCGTTCACACGGCTTATTTTGCCGCGGATTGGCGCCGTACTGCGCGCTGGATTTGCGCTGCAGTACGGCGCCAATCCGTCTGAGTAATTACGGTAATCCACTGCTCTCATAGAGAACAGTGGAATCCGTCGCTCCTCCCCGCTCGGCGAATCCGCTGCGGGGGGAGAAAGTGACATGCACATTATTTATGGCGCGGACGCGCCGTAAACAATGCATTGTCTATGGGGCCGGGGAGCGGCACCCCCGCTGCACTCCAGCCCCGCCCCCGTCCCGCCCCTTATTCACGGTGGATTTGTGAGCACACAAATCCGTCGGGAATAAGCAGTGTGAACACGGCCTTAGATGACCATCAGATGGTAAGGAAGTCCTGGAATCCCAAAAGGATACTAACCGTCTAATATACGGTTGGTATAGTGGATCCTCCGGATGCTGACAATCCACAATATATATACCACAGATGAAAACTTAACAGAGGAACATGAAAGAACCAAACAAAATACCTATTCTCACCCTCGCCTTACCCTTCCTCACAATGGGAACATTGCCCCGGAAAGGGTGGCTCCATTTACAGCGCTCACCCTAAGGCAATGTTCACACGGCTTATTTCAGAACGTATTTACGTCGGATTGCCGAACGTAAATCCATTCCGAAATCAGTTGCAAATCAGTTGCAAATAAGTGCCACTAAGTGTGGCACGTATTTGGAACTGATTTCCCGACGGATTCACCATCCCCATTCATTATAGTTGGTGAATCCGTCCGGAAATAATTGACATGCACATTGTTTTTGCGGCCGCAATTCGGGGCCTCCATCCGGAACGGAATTAAGTGTCGTCTGAACGACGACACATATTTCCCATTAAAACCAATGTAAAACGGCCAGTTACTTGTTTGTAACTGATTTCGCAACGGATTTGCGGCCGTAAATACGGCGGCAAATCCGTTGCGAAATAAGCCGTGTGAACGAGGCCTAAGAGTCTACATCCTAAAGATGCAGTATCCTGCACCCCAATGTGTCCAAAAAATCAAAAGAAATCCCGACGCGTTTCCCCTCTCAAAGGGAAGGTTCATCAAGAGACAGTAAGATATTCAAAACATAGGATACAGTTTACAGATAGTGGAAGGTGATATCCAAATTGCCCCGGAGGAATGTGTGGTCAATCACCCACAGTGTAAGATGACACTGACAGCTCTCTAGATGAAAATATGGGCTAAAAAAACAGCCAAATGCGAGTTTTACCTTGGTCACTTTCTAAAATAAATAAATCTAAAGACACAAGGAAGAAAGTAAAAGTGGCACATAGAAATCCCTAATCACAGGGTCAGGTGTGCACTCGTTTGTACAATCAGGTACAAGTGTACGCTGCCACTATTCAAGAGCCAATATAACATAAAATACAGCCATATACACCATAGTGGTCAGAAACCAGTTCAGGTCGCCATCACATGACAGTGGCTACAGCACTGATACAACACAGAAGCAAAATAACCCCGGACATCAGGGACTCACAGGTGACATCTTCTCTGATAAATCTTTCTCTTTCCCTTTTCGTCTCCATCTGGCCCAGATCGCCATGACAAATTCTCCTAACCAAAACTTAAAATGATAATAATGACCCCTTTGTGCCGCACACAGTAAAAGTTCCCCTGGACAGCTATGGGGCTCCTGTTTGTGCACCCAGTTTTAGTCTTGTTTTGTGTCTCCAAATAAGAGGTAAGCGTACCCCCAAAATAGTTAGGCAGTTAAGTGGACCCTTTAGTAGGTAGGTATATAGGCCCCCATTAAGTAGGAAGGTATATAAGCCCCTTATTAAGTAGCTAGTTAGTTATATAGGCCTCCAGTTGGTAGGTAAGTATATAGGTCCCCTAGTAGGTAGTTAGGTATATAGCCCACCAAGTATGTAGGTAGGTAAATAGGTCCCCCACAGAGTAGGTAGGTATACAAGCCCCTCATTAAGTAGGTAGGTATATAGACCCCTCATTAAAAGAAACCTGTCACATTGACAATGAGATCTGATCTGTAGGTGGCCGGTTACACAGCAAGAAAAGCTGAGCAGATTGATGTTTAGTTTTGTGGGGAAAGATTCGGGAGAACTTGGCGTTTATTCAGTTAACTTACTGCTTATTCTGTGTTGAGGAGTCCTCCTATTAGATGGGTAAATAAATGAGCCCACCTCAGTAGGTACATAGGTATTTATTACCCCAGTAGGTATGTATGTTTATAGGGTTAGGGTTATATGGGGCCCCACCAGTAGGTTGGTGGATATATGTGCCCCCTCAGAAGGTAAGTAGACATATAGGGACCCCCAGTTGGTAAGTATACAGGGCCACCCAGCTGATAGGTATATATGGCCCCTCAGTAAACAGGTACATATATAAGTTCCCCCCAGTAGGTACATATGGTCACCCCAGCAGGTAAGTACAGTCACCAGACCTGAACCCAATCGAGATGGTTTGGGGAGAGCTGGACCGCAGAGTGAAGGCAAAAGGGCCAACAAGTGCTAAGCATCTCTGGGAACTCCTTCAAGACTGTTTCAGGTGACTGAAGCTCATCAAGAGAATGCCAAGAGTGTGCACAGCAGTAATCAAAGCTAAAGGAGGCTACTGTGAAGAACCTAGAATATAAGACATATTTCAAAATTGAAACAACTTTTTTGAATTACAGTATATAATTCCACATGTGTTAATTCATAGTTTCTGATGCCTTCAGTGTGAATGTACAATTTTTATAGTCATGAAAATACAGAAAACTCTTGGAATGAGAAGGTGTGTCCAAACTTTTGGTCTGTACTGTATATACACCCCCTCAGTAGGCAGATAATTATATAGGGGCCCCATTAGGTAGGCAGATAAATAGGGTCAACCAGCAGGTAGATATTTATGGCCCTTGCCCCCCGATAGGTGTATAGTGCCAATCAGTAGGAATATAGGGCCCCCCAGTAGGTAGGGAGGTATATAGACCCCCCCAGTAGGCAGGTATATAGCCCCCTCCATAGGTTGGTACATATATAGGCCCCTCAAGGATGAATAGGTATGTATATAGTGCCCTAAGTAGGTATGTTTACAGGCCCCCATTAAACATAAAAAAGTAGTACTCACCTCTTGCTGTTCCCCCACCGAGCAGCTCTCACCGAGAGCTTGTGTTCATGCTCCCAGCATTCTGTAGGCCAGAAGCTGAAGCAGGGTGCCTTAGGCTTCTGGTTCAGAATACAAAGTGGCACAAGTGGCGTGATGGCCATTGACTCCCTGCCGGATTGTATGTTTCAACTGTATGCGAGTCCCATGTACATGCATACAGTTGAAAACATGCACCAAAACTGGGAGCCACTCATCTCTTCCTGGATGAACAGCATGTGACCACTGAGACCTGTGATTGGCTGCAGAAACAAGTGACCACTCACAAGACACCATCGGCCAGGAGCACAGGGCTTGGTTGCAGCTCTGGAAAAGAGCGGGTTTCATAGGCGAGTTGTTTGGTTTTTTTTTCCTCCTACTTTGGCCCATTCCTCGACCTGCTGGAAATTTTTTCATCTAATGAACAACACCTTTAAGATAGTATCGGGGGGGGGGGGGGGGGGGTAAATTAGGAATTACAATTTTAATAAGCTGGTGTTAATGGAAAGTGCCAAAGGTATTATATGCCAAATGTATTAAATGGGTTGTCCATTCAGTGTTTGTAAATAAATTTATGTACTAAAATGAAAAAAAAAATGGATACTCACCTATGTTTCAGCATTGCCACTGCCCGTCATCTTCTCCCGGTCTTCTGTTTACGTCTTGGTCCTGGCAGTCAGAACATCACGAGAAATTTCCTAGTATCACTGTTTGGAAATGAAGGGCTCTGAAAGGTGAAGTCAGGAAATGCATGTGACCACTGCAGCAGTGAGGTCTGTCTACCAGGACCAAGCAGTAAGGTGATGTTCACACAGTGTTTTTAAATGTGTGTTTGGATACGTGTTTTAGACCCTAAATGGACCCAAACACACATCTAATAATGTGCAGTGTGATTTCCATTGCTTTCAGTGTCAAACACACATCAGCATTCAGACGAGTGATCGCTGATGCATTTTTCGGATCCGTTCAAAGAATTGTCATGTCAATTCTTGATCCGTTTTACACAGCAGACGCCCTATTTAAAACTATAGGGTGCGATCCTGCTGCAGCCAAAACGCAGCCAAACACGCAGCACACCTCGGGTGCGTGTTGGATGCGTTTTATGCAGCACTTTTGAATACATTTTTCGGATCCATAATGTATTCAAAAACACTGTGTGAACATCCCCTAAACAGCAGACCCGGGGAGACAGCGGCAGCGCTGCAACAGACGTAATGACGGGTGAGAACCATTTTGTTTTATTTTAGTACTACAGCACCGGTATAAATTTATTTTAAGAAAACACATGAACAAGCCCTTAAAGAAATACAGACCCCATTAATAAATTCAGCTCTCCGTCAGTGTCCACGCGCCATTCATAGAGATCTGCACCGACTATGAGCGGGTGAGGATTTACACTTGCACCAACATTTCAAACCAGAATTTTGACACATTTTGTAAAAAGGGAAATGCGTTCAGGAAACGGTCTACAAAAAAAAAAGTTTAACAGAAAAACTATAAGGCTACGTCCAGACGGTATAGAAAAGATCCGGCCGGTATTTTATCGTCTTTTTAATGGTTTAGGGGGACAGTTCTGGCCACGGTTTTGCGGATTCGCCCGTCCCTCTAATCATTGAACAGTACTTTTTTTGCATTGTGCATGTTCTTTTTCGGAAAGCCGACAGTGTAAAACTCTGCCCAGTAGAAAAACCGAGCAGTGTAGATTTGGGCTATTAAGGGGGGTTTTGTCTCACTAAGGGTTTCATCTTACTTCATCCTGTTTTGTCGGTTCATTTTTGAATTCAGGGCGTGTTACTGGTTTTACTGCTTTTCTGGCCTGCAGTGACAGCTGCTGAGGACACCCAGGTCTGTAGCTATAGCGACCAGCGCTGCAGCCTATCAGGAAGATCAAAAAAGGTCTGAAGCTATAGGACCTGAGGAGCTGTTTCAGCCATACAAGGGGGGAAAATCTGGGAATAGGTAGGACACTGTTAATGGACACATATTACAAAGTGACTTGTTTTTTCAAGATCTTCACTATAAAAAGCAATCCTTGTAGCGAGAGAAACCCTTTTAAAGTCTATGGGGATGGTTGACAGTCAGTTCCGAAAACCATCTGAAAAAGTGACTGAAAACGCTGCCGTGTGGACGTGCTCTAATTATTGCTGTGCTGACAACACTGAAAGCTTTCAACGACATCATGGAAGTGTCCTGTAAGGCTATGTTCACACGGGGTAATTTCACCGCGTATTTGCGCTCTAATACGGGCGAGATGCACGCCGAAATTACAGTAATCCATAGTCAATTCGCGGCAAATATGCGCCGGGAGAAATGAATGTCAATGGGGCCGGTGGGGTGCCTCTTGCGCCACGGGAGTGCGCATGTATCAGCGCAAGCTCCCGAAAGACGCAATGTACTGCGGCGCATATTGTACGCGCCACAGTACATCATGTGAACATACCCTAAGGCTGACGCCGAACATAATTGGACCTCATTTATCAAAACTGTCTAAACAATTGTTTGAACTAATCTGAGCTCAGCTTTCATTTCTCCAGAGCAGTTTAAAAAATGAGATCTGAGCTCTGACTGGTTGTTACAGGCAACAGGGACAGTTTTGGCCTAGGTACACATCCCGGTTCTGCCTCCTATTTAACTTACACACCTGGCGGTATACGTTAAATGGATGCCTCTGACGGATACCAAGAAGTGGCATCTGTCACCGATAGACACCTGATAGATACATTTAGTATATATGTTTTTTACTGCAAGCTTTTGTACAGCAAAGCATAATTTCCTGTGCTACTCCATACTTTCTATGGAATTACGCAGACGCATAGCAGTCAAATACACTTGTGACTACTCATTTATTCCTAGCATATAGGTAACTAAACGTACATCGTAAACATGGCGTGTACTTAGTCTAGTTTACACGTTTCACACCAGAATTCTGACACATTTTGTCGCCTTTTACACCACGCGTTTTCTGCCTAAGCCACATCTCCTGTACACTGAGGCTCAAAAGGTCTATAAAAGAAAAGCAATAAACCTTTCTTAGGGTCCGTCCACACGACAAGGTTTTTGGTTGGATTTTCAACCGGTTTGTGGATTTGAAAACCATCTGAAAACCAATCATAAACTGTCCCCATAGACTTTAACAGAAAATCCTTTCAGTAATCCACACTGAACAGCCGCCAACGTTCCCAAAAACTTGGAACATGCACAATCATCAGTCCGGTTTACGGGCAGAAAATGTGCAGTTCAATGGGTATGGGGGATGGGTAAATCCGCAAACTGCAGAAAGAACCGTCCCACAAAACCATCCAAAAGACGACAAAATACTGGCCGGATTCTTAACCCCTTAACTCCCAGGCCTGAAAAGTAGTTAATGACCAGAAAATTTTTTTAGTTTTTGCCTCCTTGTGTTTCAACAGTTGTAACTTTTTTATTTTTTCAATGACGCAGGCGGATGAGGCCTCGTTTTATTCGAGACAAGTTGTACTTTATGGGGGAATAGTTTAAGTTGGAGCAAAATAGAGAGGAAGAACCAGCTCACCTGTGGATTCAGAGGTCTTCGATGGAGCAACGGTGGTAAGGCAGACAACTCCCAAATCACAGTGAAAAGCAAACGCACAAAAGTGCTATACCGGCTCACAACGAAGAGGAGAAAATCCGAACGACGGGGGATGAGATAAAATCCAGAAGAAACTTTATTCACATGCTATTTTTTAAAAAAAATTAATTAATATTTTCCAAATGTGCTCAGAACGGGATACAAAAATGGATTGTAGCTTATTGTGGCATGGTAACCAGCAGCAAAAGATATTGCACAGACTGCCGACGCGTTTCCTAGTCCCTTACTCTTGGTTCCATTGTGCATATTGGGGGTGGGACAGGAAGTGCTTTATATATCGCTCCACCTGTATCGCCCACTAAGCCAACAAGATGTTGAGGGGAAAAAAAAAAAAAAAAAGAGAGAGAGAAGAGAAAAAAAGGGAGAAAAAGAAAAAAAAAAAAAAAAAAGGGAGATAAAAAAAAACATGATATTGGGTTCAACACTACATTGTTGCCTAAATGTAGAAACATATTATCAAAAAACTGCTGATAAATAAATGTACTGGAGTATAAAAAATATAAATATAAATAAATATATACAAATGTTAACTAATAGTGGTATTGATGTCTTGTTGGGTATTCAGCCCTTGAGGTGTGGGGGGTGGATAATTGAAATATCCACCACCCCCTCTAGAGAAAAGTTTCCTTTGTAAACTACCCCCCGGGGTGATCGTATCACCTTCTCTATTCCTGTGACTGTAAATGAAAAACATCCCTGCATGTACAGTGCAAAATGTTTCGAGACAGCGGAAGACTTAAAAGTGATTGGTCGAATTGCATCAAAAGATTGTCGGCGCACTGTGATTTTTAGTGGACCAGTAGTGCAGCCCACATATTGAAGATTACAGATATGGCAACTTATAAGGGAAATTACAAAATTTTGTGTTGCAGTTTTATAAAGTGAAAGGTTTGCACATTCCTAAACTAAGTTGTTTTAATTTTTAACATAAGTAAGGAGTGTTTTTTGATTCGAACTAAAATTCCCTATTATTACTAAAACCATTAAATTCAGATTTAGTTAAAAATTTAAAACACTCAATTTTTTTCCTATCCAATTCCCACTTTTTAAGTTCTTTTTTTTTGATTTGAAAGTGGCTTTTAAAAAACTTTATTAGATTTGTCTATATTTCCTTGGCTTTTCTTATATTTCCCCCTTTTTAACTCCTGGGAACTTATACCCTTTGTTTTTTGCTTGCTATGGCGTGACTCCTGATCACACTACAGTTTTCCCAATCGCCAGTTTACCCAAAGGGAAAGTTGGTGTCGTTTCTCTGATGGCAAGAGGAAGCAAGGAGAATAGAATTTTTTGCCGATGGTTTACAATACGGGCTGATTTTAACCCGTGTACCAACTATGGTTTTGGATAAAGTTACATCCAAAAAATTAATATGAGATTCATTCCATGTGAAGGTAATTTTAGATTACGGTATTGCTATTTAAGTAAAATTTACAAAATGACCAATACAATCAGTTGGGCCTTTCCATAAAACAAACATCGTCTATATACCTACAGAACCAATGGATATGCTCAGAAAAAGAATTCTTATCACTGAGAAGATACACTTCCTCAAATGAGGCCATGTAGATCCCAGCGAGTACGGGGGAGAACCTAGCTCCCATTGAAGCGCCGCACTTCTGCAGAAAAAACTGGTTATCAAATAATATAATAATATAATAAATCTGCGCTTGTCCAATGAAAAATTACTATATCTTTCCAAAAAAGATTCAAGAGCCAAAATCCCTTGGTCATGAGGTATGGACGAATATAAATTTACAACATCACACATAACCCAAACTGCGCTTCCTGGCCAGGGGAACTGTTTCGATGCTGAAATTAACTGTTTCGTGTCCATTAAATACCTGGGTATTGATGACTAATGGCTGCAGCTGTACATAGACCATCGTCCCAGTTTTTTCGTTGAGGGACCCCCATCCCTGAGACGATGGTCGAAAAAGGGGAGGGAAGGTATCTTTGTGTATTTTGGGAGTGCATGGTATATCGGGTTATTTGGGTCAACAGGAAGCATCCTTTCCGCAACAATTTTTGTGAGGACCCAGTAGAAACACCTTAAACAAGGATAGATTTTAATTCTGATGAATAAACTGAAGGGATTGCTCTGTAGGACCATATAGGTAATTATTATCAATAGGGACCTGTAAATTGCATGATTATAAAGACCTGCATCCAACAGAAAAAATTGCGCCCCCTTGTCACATTACATATATTAAATCGGGGTTTATTCGCATTCTTTCATGGCGGACAACTCACCAGGGGTTAAATTCTTATTAGAGTGGAGAGAGCGATCCCTCATACACCTCTCTTTGAGAGATATCAACTCTTCCTCTATCCGACTCTGGAAAATATCCAAACTAGGGGGGCGGGAGTTCAGAGGGTAGAAATCCGGGTTCCCTATAGAATATGTGTTAGATGCCTCCACAGTATCAGTGACGGTCTCACTTTGTAAATGCCTCAATGTAGAGATGCTACTTAGCTCACAAAGATGGGAATATTCGTGATGTCTAAATGTTAAAGTTTTCAGTGTTGGGTTTTCTCCCCACGATTACCATGTCAATACCAAAAAGGGTTGACAAGGGGAACCTGCCTCGCAAATCTGTTAATGTCAAGAAGTGGTCAAATACTTGGAAGTCCTTAGTTGGGCAAAAACCCAGTCCTTTAGATAGAATTCGGGTTTGTTCGTGGAAATAACTTTGGCTGACAGATTACTGGTGATGTTAACTCCGGGTGCGGCGTTGATTCCAAAAAATGTCCAGGTTTCTTGGGATGTTTCCGCCCCGCCCGCCGTATGCGTTTTTTGAACGGCATGATCGCTTCGATCCTCTGCCTCCTCCTCGCCCCTGTCGGGTGAAGTCTTCAGCTCTTCAGCTGGTTCCCCCCTTGTAGCACTCGACTCGGTACGTTGGACGTGTGTTGGAACATTTTTGTCTGAGTCCCGTATTGGGTTTGGGGATTGTTCTCCTGGAGTGTCCATATCCGAGAAGCTGACATTCCTTGATCTTCTGTAGGAGTTCCCAAGGAATTCCTGCTACTAGAATGGAGCGTGGACGGCTTTTTTAATCTTGGCCCCCAATCATACACCGATTTTGGAGTAGTCAGTAAGATCCCGCTGGAACTTGCTTTGTTTAATGGATGGATTGTTTCCCCTAATTTCTAATATTTAGCTCATACTTTCACAAAGCAGTACATAGGAGGGTCTGACTAAACTTGGAAATTTTCCTCTTTATGCGCAATCTGAGGTTTTAATTCTTCTAGCACAGCTTTTTCTTGTATCATATTAGCCCCATGAGCTCCAGGGGGCATTTTGAAAGAATATCATTCCATTTTTCAGTAAACTCCAAGGGTAATTGGTAGGGGCAACTTCTAGTCTGAACCTCTTGGGACCATAGCTTTAACATGTAAATTCATAGTTGTCAGGTCCCACCGAGTTTTGAGTTCTTTCTGTCTCGGGTTCTCCAAGACTTTAAATTCTTGTTTAGCGTTGCCGTCAGTCTCCCCTGTAGCAGACATAGGGTTAACATTAAAAATAGTTTAAGTTCACTTATAAATAATTGCAGATTTTTTTTTCCAATTTTTTTTCCAATTTTTTTTTTTTTTTTTAAACATTTTTTTTATGCCGTTCACATTTCACACTTAATAACTTGTTAGATTAATTCTACAGGTTATTACGGTCGTGTGGATACCTAATATGTGTAGGGTTTTTTTGTGTGTGTAATTTATGCACAATTATTTTTGGTTTAACTGTGTTTTTATTAAGTTTCCAAGAAGTGTTGAATAATACATGTGCAGTAGAACCATATTCAATAGTTGAAGCATAACTAAAACATATTATGAAAGAATAACTCAATTTCACATTATGAAAATCTTAATATTGTATATAACAAAAATCGCCTAATTGAAACATTTTAAGGTTATTAGAACTGAAAAATACATTACTGAATACATCAATTTCAGATTACAAAGTCTTATTGCAGTATATAACAAAAAGCGCCTAGTTGATACCTCTCAAAGTTATCAAAAATGTAACCTATATAACTGAATACAGCCAGTTCAGAGTACGAGGTCTTGATGCTGCAAATAACAATAACCTTCTGGTGAATATACCTTAACTTTCCCAGTATTTTAGTACTAGCCATGTGTAAAAACTTTGTGAAATTAAAAACGGAAGACAGTGTGAAAGAACAACTGTACCAACATGTAGACGATAGACACGACACATAAGGATGGGGATAACTAACATTATTGCTGTTAGGCATGAAAGACCAAACCCGAAGGGCATCCGGTCAAGTGACTACTCCTGTTTCACACCTCTCTACAGACCTTGGGTGACCTCGAATGGATCCCACAGAGACCAGGTCTCCTCAAATCCATTCAGGTTATCATTCAAAGAGGCAGTAAGTTGTTCCATTAACCTCACATCCTTAAGCCTGTGAACCAAATCTTCCAATGCCCAATTATTTTTTATTAAATATTTATTTTTATTTTATTTTTTTTTTATTATTTTTTTTTTTTACACTTTTTATGTTTTTTTTTTACTTTTTTTTTAATCCCATGAAGCGAGAACTGTTTTATATATTTTTTTTTTTACACTTAGTAATGTATTAGCATATTCATATATGCTAATACATTCTAATCTGTGTCAGTCTGACACAGGCAGTGATCAGGACAGCACACAGTGTCCTGTTCACTGGCTGGATACACAGACAGCTCTGGGGCCACTCTAGGTCCTCAGGGCTGACTGTGCAGCCGATCCCCGGGCTCTGTCAGGTCACCGGGTGTCCCGATCAAGGGAGCAAGGGAAACCCTTTGATTGCGCCGCCGCAATCAAAAGGTTAAAGCATCGGGTTGCGGAGGTTTCCTCTGCTCCCCGGTGCTCGCAGGGCATGCTCTGGGATCGGGGCTGTGTAGTACAGCCCCGATCCCAGCGCAGTTGCGGCGCCCGGAGCCGCAAACCCCCGAGGTCTACAGCGACGCCAAAAGACGTCGCTGCAGACGAACGACCCGCACCGGCCGCCGTCAAAAGACGGTGGGCGGTCGTTAAGGGGTTTAAGAGGTTGTCTCACTACATCAATTCATCTTACCTCAGTCCGTTTTTCTCAATTTCATATTTGAATTCAGGGACGTGTTTACTGGCTTCTACTGGTCTGCAGTTTAGAGCTGCTGAGGATACCAGGTCTGTAGCTATAGCAACCAGTGCTGGCAGCCTATCAGGATAGATCAAACAGGTCTGTAGCTATAGCTACCTGAGGAGCTGATGCAGCCCATACAAGAGGGGATATCTCACAATAGGTAGGACACTGTTAATGGACATATATTACAAAGTGACTTGTTTTTGCAAGATCTTTCACACAAAAGGCAATCATTGTAATGAGACAACTCCTTTAAACAGAATCTGGCCAGTATTTTGTCATTGCCGTGTTCACACGGCTTATTTTGGGACGGATTTTGTTCCGTATTTCGCGCCGTACTGTGCGAAATACGGCTGAAATCCGTCCCAGTCATTACGGTAATCCACAGTTCTCATAGAGAATTATGGATTCCGTCTCCTCTCCCCGCTCGCCATATTTAGCGAGCGGGGAGAAAGTGACAAGTGAATTACCCCGGCGGGATATGCGCCGTGGATAATGAATGTCTATGGGGCCGGCAAGCTGCACGGCACACGGCGTAATTGCGGGCGAAATCCGTCCCCGCAATTACGCCGTGGATAAGCCGTGTGAACATAGCCTAGGGGTAAGTTCACGCGGCTGATTTGGACACTGAATTTATAGCATTAAAACCTTGTCTGAAAAGTGCCTCAATGCAGCACTTTTCAGACAAGATTTTGATGAGTATTTGATCAGGTTTTTGACACTCTTTTCTTTCTGAAACACTCAAACAAATTAATAGTCAGGGCAAAATCTGTGCTGTAAACCGCGCCAAAAGCGGGCAGAGCTTTTGAAGCTTTCCATTGATTCCTATAGGGATTTTCAGGGTTGAAAACGTTTCAAGAATTGACCTGACTCTTCTTTTTTTCACTGCCCAAAGCAGTGTCCAAAGGAGTGCGGAAAACCTCGTCAGGTGTGAACTACAACGCTATTTACATAGGAATCAATGGCGAGGAAACACTTCAAAAACAGCGTGAAAGTCAGCCATGTGAGCTTATTCTAAAACTAGATACAGCAAATCTTGTATAAATGTTGGCACTTTTCACCAGTCTAGGTGCAACACAGCTTAGTAAATATGCAACGCAGCTTTGGAAAAACACCACCAAAAAATATACATTTTTGCAAACCACAAAATAAGAAAAATAAGTGTGTGTGAAGGAATCCAATAGTGCAGGACTATGAGCATTTCCTCTTCACTTCCTAACCTTTGTTCCACCAGGGCCTGCAGCCCTGGTGTACAAATATAGGTTTTTATACTGCATGCCGGTGTATATCATAGACTCCTGTATTATTTTTAATATTTTTCTGCGTTATACAGACGCATACCAGCCCAATGGCCTTCAATGAGCCATTTAACCTTACAGATACATTTAAAGGGGTTGTCTCGCTACAAAGATCAGCTTTCAACATGTAGGGAACAGTAAATTAAAATGTTTTCCAAATATATTACCTTGTTCATTCTTTTGTTGTTAAGGAGCTACAAGTGATTTTATCACCTTCTTTGCTCTCTCTGGTTCCCCAAGTGACCGACCTGTGTACTTCTCCCCCCCCCCTCCCGGGTGGTTGTTGTATCTGATTGCAGGGAGTGACATCATCACACAGGCCGGGGCAGCACTGAACTCTGGACAGTGAGAGCTTGTTTGTTATCTGATCATTCAGACAAAAGCCAGTAATTACTGCTGTTTACTTTGACTCAGAAGCTTTCCTGGTCCTGACAGCTTGAGTTTTATCTAATTTGCTGTGGTCTTAATTCACAGAGTTAATTTGCTTATTACAGACAGCTTGACAAGGAAGTGACTGAGCAAAGCAGCATTATTTCATTCATGCATCCTATGAAGCTTTGAGATGAGACAACCCTTTTAATGTACATGTCGAGAGCTTTCTTGCCATACATGTTAAACAGACATTACACACGTACTGCAGCCCAAGACTCAGTTCATGTTAATCCACAAGTCTTTGGTATCCATTTTATGACCTTACCTCGTGTCTTTTTTTTTTTTTGACAGATGGAAGACACGGGCTACTGTGCTTTTTGACTCTGTACAAAAACGTATATGTCACAGTGTAAGTGGAAAACCTATACTGGTGTATGTGCCCACGTTATCCGTCCTAAAATATAAACAAACCTAGCCAATCACATTACAGGGACAACAGCCAATAAAGAAACGAATTTAAAAAGAAAAGTAAAAACAAAAACAAAAAAAACATGGATGCTCAAAACAGTAAACCTTTGGGATACCTTTAGTGTATATGTCATAACATACAGTACTCCCTCAACATGCAAAAATCATTGGTTTCCGGGCGACTATTGTATGTTGAAACCACAACTTTATGGAAAGTGGTTATTGATTCTGAAGCCCCCAAAATGTCACCAATACAATGCAAAACAAAGAATAAAGAAAATGAACCAGAAAAAAAGAAAATGGGGCCCAAAGAAGCTGCTCATCCTGGCACATGTAAGAGCAGTACAGGACATGTAGCATCGCACCGTACTGTAGAGAGGGGGTACTAGACCACCAATTACTGCATGTCACTCACTATACTTGTAAGAGCAGTACAGGACATGTAGTACCGAACTGTAGTGTAGAGAGGCGCTACTAGACCACCAATCACTGCTTTGCACCTCACAAATTTACATGTAAGAGCAGTACAGGACTTTGTAGTACCCGCACTGTACTGTAAGAGGTGCTATAGACAACCAATCATTAAAAGCACCTCACTATAACATGTAAGAGAAAGTACAGGACATGTAGTACCGGCCCCTTAAATAACTGTAGAGAGGCACTACTAGACTTGCCAATCACTGCATGCACCTCACTAATACATGAAAGGCAGTACAGGCCCATGTAAACCACACTGTACTGTAGAGAGGCACTACTAGACTCCCAATCACTGCATGCAGTGCACTAATATGTAAGAGCAGTAAGGACATGTAGTACTGCACTGTACTGTTAGAGAGGCAACTAGAGAACCAATCACTGCATGCACCTAAACTAATACTTGTAAGAGCAGTACAGGACATGTATACCACACTTGGTGTAGAGAGGTGCTACTAGCCCACCAATCATGCATGCATAACTAATACTTTTTTTAAGAGCAGTACAGGACATGTAGTACCACACTTTTACTGTAGAGGGTGGTCTTAGACCACCAATCACTGCATGCACCTCACTAATACATGTAAGAGCAGTACAGGACATGCAGTACCGCACTGCACTGTAGAGGTGTTAGTAGACCGCCAATGACCGCATGCACCGCACAGATACAGAGGTTTTACAAGTAAAATGTTCATGATAATTGGCTGGATCGGTGTCTTGAAACCATATTCAACATATAATATCCCGGGAGCGACTGCTGTATGTTGAAAATATTGTATCCTGAGGACATTATAACATGAGAGACCACTGTACACATTTTGCAGTACTGTCAAACGGGATGTGAAAATTGCCTTATTTACAGCAGTTTCACAACATAATCCTGACACATTTTGTTGCATTTTAGGCCCCGCCCTTTCCATCTCAGTCACACATTCTGTTGTTTGCGGCAGAAAAGAAATACAATAAACCAATCTAAAACCAGACACATCAAAGTTTGTAAAAATGTCAGCACTTTTCACCAGTCTAGGTACAACCAGTGTAGTAAATATGGCTCTTAAAGGGGTTTTGCCAGGATGAGCCTTATCTGCTAAGAAGCAAATGTAAACAAGCTACGGAGCTGAGAGAGAGAGAGAGACACAGCCAGAGCACAGAGCCCTGCATAAGGGATCGTGTGAAATGTTCACTGAAATAATCAAACTACAACTAGTGGATTCTGTATACAAAAGACAACAGCTTTCTCCCACAGCAGCTTTTCAGTTCTCTGTCATCAGTTTAAAGCAGGGATATACTTAGATAATCACACTACAACTAGTTTATTCTGTATACAAAAGAAAACATATTTCTACCCGGTGCCTTGAAAGCTTCTGCAGCTCAGTCTCATCAGATAAGAAGCTTTCTCTGCACAAACCCGGCCAGCAGCTCTTGACAGGCCGAAACAGTGCAACTTTTAAAAGTAACTAAGGCATGTAAGGAAGGCTGTAGCTCTCCGGGCTGCATTTTTTTGTAATCACATATATTTAGAAAAGTGATTAAAAACCCATTTTGGAGGATCCCACGTCAACATGACATCGTGGCAAAACCCCTTTAACTTTGGGAAAAAACAACACAAAAGAATATGTGCATTTTTAGAGATCACAAAAAAAAGTGTGTGTGAAGTCTCAGGCCTCGTTACAGGGCTATTTGGGCAGGGTTTTGCCCGTACCCGCGCGGATTTGCGCTTCAGACGGTGCCAATCCGACCCTGTATTACGGTAATCCACTCTCTCATAAGAACAGTGGATTCCGTCGCTCCTCCCCTCGGGCGAATCCGCCGCGGGGGAAAAGTGCCCTGCACATTATTACGGCCGTACGCGCATTAAAATGCATTATAGGGGCGGAGCGGCGCCCCCGCGCGCCCCGGGCCCCGCCCCTCCCCCCTTATTTCACGGGTTTTGTGATCAATACGGTACAAACCCGTTGGGAATAAGCCGTGTGAACACGGACTAATAGTGTCGGACTAAAAGTATTTCCCATTTGATTTCCACCCTTTTGCTCCTCCTTACCCTGCAGCCCTGATTTAATGTATATGTTTTTATTGCATGCTTCTATATAGCATAGGATCCTTTGGTATTCTATACTTTTTTATTTCTCTGTGATATCAAACGCATACCGGCCAAAGGGACACACATTTGGCCTTTTTCAGGCCATTTAATGCTATGGACACGTTTAGTGCATACGTCGGAAGTTTAACCGGCATGCAACTTCTTGATCCATTGGATGCAGCAGACGCCCTATTCAAAATTATAGGGTGTGTTTCTGCTATAGCAGAAACGCATCCAAACGCAGCGCTTTTGAATGTGATTTTCAGATCGAAAACATATCCAAAAACGCTACGTGAACATCCCCTAAGGCAGGGGTGTCAAACTCATTTTGACCGGGGGCCAGATCAGCCTCACAGCGTACCTTAAAGGGCCGACATAATTTTAGAACTGTGTAAATGGAACTTATCCTTAACTGTTACATTTGTACAGTATTGCTATTATAATTAGCCCTTTGAGGGCAACCAGGAAGACTACATTGCCCCCCATAGATAGATAGGTACATATGACCCTTGTAGGTAGATAAGTGGGTATAAAGCCCTCTGTAGATGACAGTTATATCTATCGGTCGATAGTTATTTTTGCCCCCTGTAGCCAGGTAGTAATATGCCCCCTGTAGCCAGGTAGTTGCCTCCTGTAGCCAGGTAATATGCCCCCTGTAGCCAGGTACATGCCCCATATAGCCAGGGTGATGCCACCCATATCCCCCTGTTGCCAGGGAGTTGCCCTACCAGGGCCGGGACAAGGCATTTTGGTGCCCTAGGCGAGTACAGCCAAGGGCGCCCCCCCCCCCCCCCCCCCCCACCCTTCTCTCAAAAATAATACCCCCACCCCCCCCACACACACACCCTAATTCCTCTCACCCCCCTGCGCCAGGTCCTGTACTAATTTTTTTCAATTTCCACATAGCTCCCGCCATTCCTCAGCAGTCACTGTACAATGAAAATCAGCCCTGACAAATTTGCATTTTCAAAACCTCTCCCTCCGTATGACAGTGCAATACCCCTAAATAACAGTCACTAAATAATCCACCGATAAATGGAGCAAATTACCAGACGAATGATTTTACTAAAAACCCTCCTACAAAACCAAGACCCAAAAACTATTACTTTCTTAAGGCTCAAATAATTCTGCCAGACCCTGACCCAACGCGACCCCCACATGTACTATCAGCTGTACCAGGCTCTAAGATATATAAAACCCCCGCCATACAGTGACAAAATAGTGGTAGATACTATTGTATTTAGGCTCTGCAGAAATATAAGTGATTACACTGCAGTTACTTTAGTTTAAATCACCGGAGACGTCTTTTCTGATCAGCGTCGTTCACTTTCTCTTTTCTTCTCCATCCGGTTCACACCTTCATGCAATTGCTCCCGGCCAAGACTCGTCCCTGAGGATTTGGACACAAATATCTTAGAATCTCACATTTCCAGTAACTCCTTAATTATAGGTATATAAGTCCCCTTAGTCAGACAGGTATATAGATATGCCCTCTCAGTCAGGCAGGTATATAGATATTGTCCCCTTAGACAGGTAGGTATATAATATAGGGGCAATCAGGCAGGTATATAGCTAGGTGCTCAGGCAAATATATAGCTACGGGTTCAGGCAGGCGTATGGGGGCACGAGGCAGGCGTATGGGGGGGGCCACAGGCAGGCGTATAGGGGCCACAGGGGGGCGTATGGGGGCTCAGGCTGGAGTATGGGGGCTCAGGCAGGCGTATGGGGGGCCCCAGGCAGGCTTATGGGGGCCAAAGGCAGGCATATGGGGCCACAGGCAGGCGTATGGGGCCACAGGCAGGCGTATGGGGGCTTAGGCAGGCGTATGTGGGCCTCAGGCAGGCGTATGGGGGCACCAGGCAGGCGTATGGGGGCCACAGGCAGGCATATAGGGGCCACAGGCAGCCGTACAGAGGCTCAGGCAGGCGTACGGGGGCCACAGGCAGGCGTATGGGGCCACAGGCAGGCGTATGGGACCCAGGCAGGCGTATGGGGGCCACAGGCAGGCGTATGGGACCTCAGGCAGGCGTATGGGGGCCACAGGCAGGCGTATGGGGGCACCAGGCAGGCGTATGGGGGCCACAGGCAGGCATATAGGGGCCACAGACAGCCGTACAGGGACTCAGGCAGGCGTACGGGGGCCACAGGCAGGCATATAGGGGCCACAGGCAGCCGTATGGGACCACAGACAGGCGTATGGGGGCACAGGCAGGCTTATGGGGGCACCAGGCGGGCATATAGGGGCACCAGGCAGGCATTATGGGGGCCGCAGGCAGGCATTATGGGGGCCGCAGGCAGGATTTTAGGGGGCCGGCAGGGAAGGGGAAAACAGGGGCCACAAAAGGGCAGGCCCCTTAAAAACAACAACATTAATACTTACCAATTCCCGGGTGCGCGCCTCCTCTTCTGTCCCTTCACCGCGCGCTCCTCGGCAGCTCCTCGGGCACGGCCTGTGACGCGCTGTGCGCCCCAGGTGAGGGGAGCGGGCGCGATGACATCACGTCATTGCGACACTGCCGGCTGAGGCGCACGGGTGCCGCGGCGGGTCCTCAGCGCTGTGGGACCCCGGGGGCCCCGCTGTGTCGGCCCTGCAGCTCACCGGAGGATCCAGCATCCTCCGGGAGCGGGCCCGACACTGTCTGCGGGGCAGGGAGCGCTTGCTCTCTTGCTCCGCGAAGCGGTCACAGAGACCGCCGGCGCTTCAGGCCCACGGCAGCGGCCTGGAGCCCGGCGAGGGTCGGGGCCCTGACGGCGCCCCTTAGGGATAGGCTGAGGTAGGCGCCCTAGGCGGTCGCCTACCTTGGCCTACCCGTCGTCCCGGCCCTGTGCCCTACATAGCCCCTTGTAGCCAGGGAGATGCCCCTTATAGCCCCCTGTAGCCAGGCAGATGCCCCTTATAGCCCCCTGTAGCCAGGCAGATGCCTCACATACCCCCTGAAGCCAGGCATATGCCCCACATAGCCTCCTATAGCCAAGTAGATGCCACATATAGTCCCCTGTAGCCAGGTAGATGCCCCACATAGCCCCCTGTAGCCAGGCTGTCGCCCCACATAGTCCCCTGTAGCCCGGGCGATACCCCACATAGCCCCCTGCAGCCAGGGCGATGCCCCCCATAGCCCCCTGCAGCCAGGGCGATGCCCCATATAGCCCCCAGTAGCCAGGTAGATGCCCACTACAGTCCCCTGTAGCCAGGTAAATGCCCCATATAGTCCCCTGTAGCCAGGTAGATTCCCCATATAGTCCCTTGTAGCCAGCTACATGCCACATATAGTCCCCTGTAGCCTGGTAGATGCCCCATATAGCCCCCTGTAGCCAGGTAGATGCCCCATATAGCCCCCTGTAGCCATGTACATGCCCCATATAGCTCCCTGTAGCCAGTTAGTAGCCCCATATAGCCCCCTGTACCCCGGTAGATGCCACATATAGCCCCCCCAGTAGCCAGGTAGATGCCCCAAATAACCCCCCAGTAGCCAGGTAGATGCCCCCCTGTAGCCAGGTAGATGCCCCATATAGCCCTCCTGTAGCCAGGTAGATGCCCCCTACAGCTAATGAATATAAAATAAAAAAAGGTACTCACCTCCTCATGGTCTGTGCAGTGCGGGCAGGTCTGGGAGCTGGTGTATGGTGTAAGCGGCGTGACGTTATCACGCCGCTTACGCCGTCACGCGGCTCCCAGGGATCTCCTGGACCGGCGGAGGCTGCCAACTGAGAAGATCCAGCGTCGCAGGGGGCTTGAGGAAAGCGGTGTGTCACGCTCCCTGCGATGCCGTATGTATGTACAGCGCTCAACAAGCATTGTGAATTCAAAGGGAGAAGGTAAGAGGGAAACGATTCCTTCTGCCTTCTCCCTGTACCAGCAGCTGCACCGAGTGTGCAGCTGCTGACTGACTCTGCGCGGCCGTGGTAAAACGGCCGTGCAGAGTCAGGGAGATCGTGTTTGACACCCGTGCCCTAAGGGAATGTAATTGTGCTGCAATATGCCAGAAATACGCCCCACAATTCATAGCACATACCCTACGTTTCCCAGGCGTATAATACACAGCAGGGAAAACAATTGACATGTCACTACTTCCTACGATCCGTGGAGAGTGACAGTGAATGGGAGACGGCTGTCAGTGTTTAAGAAGTACAGGCTGGTCTCCATGTACTTCTAAAACACCTGGCGTGTTACAGAGTGCACAGTAAGTGCCACAATACACTGCGTGAACAAAGCCTTCAGGTATGTTTACACAACATATTTGCGGGGTGTACTTCGCCGTGTAGTTGCCCAATGTTTCCCCGTAAAAATTTGGTAAAATCATAGCACTCATCAAGAACTATGATAACCTGGCGTTTTCCCCGGTGCATACCAAGCGCCGGGAAAACAGTGGCGACATGTCATTTCTTTTGGTCGACTACATACTGGAGAAAACTAAAGTTAGGAGGTTAGGCCATAGTGCTGTTGAAAGTACGCGCTGGCCAGAGCTTACTTTCAATAGCAGGCATATTGCAGTGCCCACAGGTATGCGCTGCTATACGCCCTGTGAACCCTAAGGCTAAGTCTACAGTGCATCGGATGACAAAAAAACGGCCGAAAGCGACCGTTTTTTTTTCCCCGATGCATGACCGCGGTCGGTTTATTTTTGTTTATGTCACCCGTACAATTGATTTTTTGGGGAAAAACCAAAAAAATAAAAAGGGCCGGAGTATTATAAAATGGGGTGATGGTATCGCTGGCCGGGAGAGGATGGGTTTGCGTGCCGTGGAGAGAGGTATCGCTGTGCCAGGAAGGGGGTTTTCGCTGTCCACGGAGAGAATGGTATCGCTGTGCCGTGGAGAGGATGGTATCGCTGTGCCACGGAGAGGGGTGGATCGGGGTGCCAGAAGGTGGTATCGCGTCCCCGGAAGGATGGATCGCTGTGCCGTGGAAGATAGTTCGTGTGCCCTAGAGGGATGGTATGCTGGGGCCTGGAAATGATCGTGTTGCAAGCCGTGGGATGATGTGTTGCTATCCGGGAGATGACGGTTGCTATGTGTGGAGAAAGACGTGTTGCTATGGTGGAGATGATCGGTTTTCCGCTGGGAATGATCGTGTTCTTCGTGGAGATGATTGTTGTTCCGTGGAGGGGAACGTTTGCTTGCTGTGGAGATGATCGTGTTGCTATGCTGTGGAGATGATCGTGTTGCTACGCTGTGGAGATAGCCTAATTTGCATCAAAGTTCTCCATCGGAATGCTCACACATTTGTTGCATCTTAAACCACGCCCTCTCTTCTAAGCCACGCCCCCTGTCAACTGAGGCACAAAAGGCGTCTAAAAGAAAGACAACAAACCAATCTAAAACCTCCAGCATCAAATCTTGTAAAAAAAAAAACAAGTTTGGTGCTTTTCACCAGTTTAGATGCCCACAGTTTGGTAAATGTGCAATTCTACAGGAAACCACCACAAAGAAGTAAACTAGACTATAGACTACTATAAAAAAAAAAATAAACCATTTCCCAGCCTGCCATAGAGCAGCAGGCGTGCGGGGAGTCTATAGGATAGCAGTCTCTCCTCCTAGCTGTGTGACCTTTGCTCCCGCAGCCTCCTATGTAATAAATCCACTTCTGATATCGCGCAAAACTAGACGGGAGCCATTGGCCGGCGGCGGAGGGTGGCCGCGCCCTGTCCGGCCCACGGAGGCAGCCACACCCCGGGCAGAGGCGGGGCTCCCGGCCACCTCCCTGCTTCAAACCTCCTCTGCCGGCGGCTGTTAGTTGGTCCCCGGCTCCTCCAGAGGCGGCCGACAGACACGAAACGCGTTGGAAAGTTCAACGCTGACTCCGGTGCTTTGCGATTGTCGCCGATTCCGTCGTCCTCAGGTAGGTGAGCGGCCTCTCCCCCCCTTTTCAGCTACTTTCCGGGGAGCGTTGTTTTTTCAGACGGTGTGTCACGGGCTGTGACCCGCTACAGGGCGATGACGAGTGGAAGTGACCACTCCTAGAGGGGACTGTGTGCGTGTCCCGGGCTGACAGCCGCCCTGCCCCATACAAAGAGCCCCGGTCACCGTGCCCCCCTTTTTGGAGACTTTTTTTCCGGGGTTTCAGGTGCTTTAAATTCCCCAAACTTTCCTGGGGACCGGAGGGGTGCCCCCCCTGGTGGGCAGGAGGCTGCAGGAAACATGTCGGCCGCTCACATCCGCCCTTGGCTTCTCTCCTAGTAAGGTCATCAGTGGCTGCGGCAGAAAGTATCAGCTTCATCCTGTGACGCACGAGCGGGCGCTTCCTTGTGATCTGACGATCTGATCGGACGTTAGAAGTCGGGCGATTGCTCGTGAGCCCCTTACACAGGCAGCCGGAGAGAGAGGAAGGGGGGTTTTTCCCCCGGGTACTGGGAGTTTTTTTTTCCCCCTCACCGGGCAGGTTTGCTTTGTGATCTTACAAAGGTCTGACGATTGCATTCTCTGCTGCACCATCTGTAACTTTGTAACACAGAGTAGAAGAGATCCTAATAGTAGGTAGAAGAGATCCTAATAGTAGGTAGAAGAGATCCTAATAGTAGGTAGAAGAGATCCTAATAGTAGGTAGAAGAGATCCTAATAGTAGGTAGAAGAGATCCCAAATAGTAAAGTAAAGAGATCCCAAAGTAGGTAGAAGAGATCCTAATAGTAGGTAGAAGAGTTCCTAATCTAAATAGAAGGGATCTAAATGTATTTGGCGTCCTTCTATGTTGTATGTACATTTGGGATCCC